>CAKAKR010000477.1:0-15896 GCA_916700685.1 Adelosebastes latens | reverse complement strand
CTAACAGCCAGCAGGGGGCGACTCCTCTGGTTGCAAAAAGAAGTCTGATTGTATAGAAGTCTATGAGAAAATGACCCTACTTCTCACTTGATTTATTACTTCAGGAAACATTGTATACATGAGTTTATGGTCTCAATCGCTAGTTTCAAGTCTTCTTCAATACAGCGTGATGTTCATTTAGTAAATTATGGTCCCATTTAGAGTCAAATAGACCATAAAGCAGGGTGGTTTAGGGCATGGCTACCTTGTGATTGGCAGGTCGCTACCACGGCGTTGTCCGGTTTGGGAGATGTCTGTGTTTTCGTCTTAGAAATTGAACCCTTTTTCAGTGAGTTTTTATGTTTGCTTGTTTGTTTAATTTTGTTGATTATATGACTTTTGTATTTGCTCATAATGCTTATTGAGGTGAGATTCTCAAATCTCAGTTTTGATCGCCTAAAATGTCTTATTCAGCCTTCGATTGTACTGAGCTCCACCCTCTCGTGTCACTTCTGGTTGCAAAAAACAAGATGGTGACGGCCAAAATGCCCATCTCGAGGCTTCAAAACAGCAGTCCACAAACCAATGGGTGATGTCACGGTGACTACATCCACTTCTTATATACAGTCTATGCATTTACAATATACAGTATCTAACATTGTCCCTGAATAGAATCGCCACATTGATTTAAGATATTTTAAGCCTTCTACCGTCACTATGAAACATACACTGCATGGGAAAAGTTTGCAGCAATCTAAACGATTCATGTACTTATCACTGGAAACCGCTTTTAGTGTGTGGCTGCTTTCCAGACCATCAATACAGATTAGCGTTCCGCTGTCTGCCACTGATTCTCCTGCTATCTGATCAAGTTAGGCCTGCTGACTGACAGCCACTTTGCCACACAGCAAAGCCAATTCAGTCAGCTATTTATTAGGCTTTTTCAGCCTCTTTCTCTGGCCGTCTGTCAGCTCAGAGAGAGAACACATTACACTCGGAGATTGTTCCACTGAACCTAAAACGGGGACCAGTCAGCAGGCTTGGGGAGTAATGGAATATGTGGAATGCCGTTACGTAATTAGGATACAAAAAAAAGCTATCTGTATTCAGTAACAACCAAAAAAAGACGTTATCAGATTACCGATACATTTAGTAAAAAAATGGGGATTGTTAGGTTAAATACATTTTAAAATAAAGAACGATATACTTCCATGCACTGCGTACACATTACAACACTTCTCGACACGAGTCAGCTTTTAACATTAGTGAAGAATGCTTTCACTGGGTGGAAATTCCACCATTATATTGTAGGCTTAAGTAAACTTTATGAGTACAGTCATCCGAAGGCAGCAGGTATCGCTTCCATCTGCTTTTCTAACTGTGCGCACTGTCAAACCACAATTACGCACAGCAGATCTGCTGGTTACATTCTGTGCAACCAGCATCAGACTGTAAAATAACCACAGAACCCCCCTTGTGCTTAAGTGCACATCAAATATGTCATTTTGATTAATTATTCTACACAGTTTCTTATGCAGATCAGGCGTGTTGGAGACTGACACACTGAAATTGTGCGCACGGATGGACATCTGAAATAAGATGCATCATTTGAACATGTTGAATAAAAACACCACACAGTAGCCGTAAGTGGTTATCAGCCCACTCGTCTGTAGGCACATGTGTGAGATTACTTCTCTTTTCAATTTTGACCGAGTCAGCAGCAGCTGAGCTTGTTGCGTTGCAGGTTAATGGTTGGCGGGTGATGTTGTTCCCCTTTCCTGCTTTACATTCAAAATAATGGCGAAATTTTAGCATTTTTCTTTTCTCCTGTCTTTATTTGCATATTTGGTATTGAGATAATCCAAAAAGTTACATTACTTTAATATTGTGATACTTGGATTAGGTAACATACTACATTTTTTAAACAGGTAATTAGTAATTGTATCAGAATAGATTTTTAAAGTAACCCTCCCAACCCTGCCCGTCCGGCCCCTTGATGCTGAAAAGTAGCACATTTGTCTTAACTGTCTGTCGGTTCATCTTTCCAGGTTCTATTTTGCAGATGTCTTTCTGGTCTGAGAGAGATTCCTACACTTTTGCTTTGTCCTTCGAGAGCTCATGAAACGTAAGGCAGCCTCAAACTATATTGCATCAGAACACTGTAGGTATTGTAAGTAGCAAGTAAATACTGTAGGAAATACCTTTACCTCAAGCACAAGCTAGGTTACTCTATGGCCAGACAAAACATATATAGAGAAATCTGTCATTTGAAATAACCAAAACTGTTCTAGCTTTGGCAGACAAGAATGTATTCGTGTAGGACCACATCCCTTGAATTAGAAGAAGAAGCTGATTGAGGAAAGTGCTTTTCAGGGTCTTTAAATTGCACACAGTTCAATTACTTTATATACTACAAGATAAGGCATTAGCATGCTTACCACACAGAGAAAAACTACATCACCAAAATCATCTTTGTGAATTTAGTACAGTTCAATCTTAGCCTGGAATTTACAGACAAAAAGAGATGATAAGAAATCTGACAGAAATGTCTGGCAAGAAAGATATATATTCTAGGTCAAAACTGTTGTAATATTGTTCTTTGTCATTTGCCTTTTTTGGCTTAACGTATTGTAGCTTTCACGGGGGAGGCTTTTAGAGGCAGACATCTTGGCGCCTGCTCAAGTAATCATTGAGTCATTAGTATAAATCGACTCACACAGACATATGATGGTTATTTTGTGAGATGACGGGACAAAACGTACTTTTCACACCTTCGATATAGAAGCCTAACAAGTAAGGTCAAGTGGATTATTGATAGTCACAATTGCATTGCTGCCGAGGCAAACTTGTCAGCTTTTGTTTGACAGAGATGTGAAAACGTCTTCTTGGAATATTATGTTATATTTCAGCTGATTTGACATCATTCAAAGAGACATGCAGACGAAGGTGAAGCCGTCCAATTTTTAAGCTAAAAGGATGCAATTGCATATTTTTTGGGGGGTGTAAAAGTATGACAAGATGCAATGAATCAACTTCAAGTACAATAGCTTCCAGCTCCCAGTAGAAAAGCCTATTACTTTTGAAATTAATAGCCAGTTATACATTAGAATATATGAATATTTTAAAGATGTGACTCTAACCTTGAAAATAAAATAGGGGAACATGAGGCAAAAGTTTAGCTTTCTATAAAAAATGGTTAAGATCACCAACCAAGCGGTGATCTCATTAGATCAGCTGAGTTAGATTTGTTGTCATATTTAAATACTATAGGTCCTATAAAAATCCTGTAGTGTTAACCTCTTGCAGGACAAAGAAAGCTTTTTGTGCGTGTATGCATTCTGACGTAGACCAATATGTCTGTTTCTGAGTGCAAAGTCACTGATGCATTACTTTAGTTTAGGAAAGACCGGGGAGAGCGAGTGTGTAATATTCTACAACCATGGCTGAACAAAAGAGAGAGACAAAAATAGAGAGAATACATCTCCATTAGGCCTTTGGAGAGATATATGACTGTTGTTTGCTGTACCACACTGCTCGTATCTTACTGCAGGGTACGCCCTGTTGAGAGAATTTATAATTCAGACTCAATGGATTTATTCATCTCCACTCTTCCCACTCTTGTTTTTCCTCCAATTCCAGCCCTCCCAGAAAGTAACAGCATGCCAGTGGGTGTGACGGAGATGTCTTGTAAGCACCTGTACTCAGCATATGCTGACGCAGAGGATTTAATTCTAGTGCAGCCACATTAAATAGCCATAGAGCTCAGGGAAAAAAACGACCTCTGTCATAACCAACATGAGATGCTTCATCAACATGCTATCTATCACACAGGCAGAGTGAGGCCGACAATTACCTGAATGCACAAACTGACAAATAAAAAGAGTCTAAATATCATCCTGATTACATTTTAAACGTGATGTGTTCAACTTGAAGGCAATTAATAAAGTAAAGTGATTATTACATACTCAAAATCTATATTTGTAGCGACTTGAACCTATTTATGTTTCTATATTTTTTGCTTGTCCGTTTCATGAAAATGAAATGTTATTTTTTTTCCCCTGTATTAGTGTTGCCAGCATAGACTGTATATAAGAAGTGGACGTAGTCATTTGACGTCCTCCATTGGTCTGTGGACTGCCGTTTTGAAGCCTACCTAGAGTTCGGCATTTGGCCGTCGCCATCTTTTTTTTTTGTAACCAGAAGTGACACAAAAGGGTGGAGCTAAGTACAACCGAATGCTCAACAAGACATTTTCAGGCGACGAAAAAGGTTATAATTAACTTTCATGAGCTGAAAACACACTGTGAAAGGGTTAAAGTTGTAAGATGAAAACACGGACAACACCCAGACTGGACAATGCCGTGGTAGCGACCTGTCAATCACAAGTTAGCCACGCCCTAAAGCGTACCCTGCTTGATGGTCTATTTGACTCTAAATGGGATCATAATTTACTAAATGAACATCATGCTGTATTGACGAAGACTTGAAACGTTGCGATTGAGACCATAAACTCATGTCTACAATGTTTACTGAGGTAATAAATCAAGTGAGAAGTAGGCTCATTTTCTCATAGCTTTCTATACAATCAGACTTCTTTTTGCAACCAGAGGAGTCTCCCCCTGCTGGCTATTAGAAAGAATGCAGGTTTAAGGCACTTCCGCATTGGCTTCACTTCTCAGAACCGGAAGCTGCCCACTGGTTGCCAGATAACCAAATATAAAGAGGTACAGTGGCTTAAGCAGTGCAGGAGAAATATTTTTTTAATTTCGCAAACAATCTGTTTTAATATCATTACCTTGTTTTGCCTCCAACTCCTCCAAACTGAGGGTGGGTCTCTTCTCTTCCGCTGCACTGACCGGAGCAGTCTCCCGATCAACTGTCTCAGCCCCACCCGTCACAGCCGCCAGCCCCTTCTCCTCCAGCAACTTCAGACAAAAAATGCATGACGATTTATTGTTAATGTCAAGGTGCCAGAACATATATTTTCAAGGATCAGTTTTCCATCCATACCAAATCAGCCCTAGATCTACGTGCAGTGCATCGACCAAGGCTGTACTCGACCTTGTCCTCGTCCGAGTCATCGTCCAATCGAACTCTGTTCTTCTCCAGCGGCAGCATGTCGTTTTCTTTCGCCTTGATGGCAAAACAGATGGGGGCAAAAGAGGCTGCGGTGGCACAGAGAGACAGACGGAGACGTGTGATTTAGAGGAGGATTCAGAAGAATACATCTTCATAGCAGGTGGAAAAGTGCATCATGGCCTTCTTTTTGTTTGACAATTTTCAGAGTAAAATGAAAAATGCATTGACTAAAGCAATCAGGCTGCTTCTTGACAGTGCATAAAACAAGTTCACAAGACAAGGAAGAAAGGAGAGGCTGGAGGGAGGACTAAGAGGGGGATGGACAGAGAGAGAACAGAAAGATAGAAACGTAGGAAGGAGAAGAAGCAGAAAAAGGGGAAACAAAGAAACAAATAGTTTACAGAACAAGAGACAGACATACACAGAGAGAAAACAAACAGGACAAGAGGCCAAATACAATGTAGAAACAGAAACAAACAGGACAGCAAGAGATGAAACAGCAACTATTTAGATATGAAGCGGCAATGGTGTGTCACATTGACTTCTATTCTGTACTCAAAATGTCAGACAGTAGAGACCCTCATTCCTTAAAGAAACCTTAATATAGGACTTTGATCCTTATTGTGGATGGCTGGATATAGTTTACTTGTGCACTGCTCAGAGTAGTTATTAGTTTCTTCTGGTCTGCTCCGTGACCTGTCGCCCCCCCTCCCAATAGCCTGAGGCAATGTATGCCTTCATTTGCATATATGTGCATGTTTATGGGTCCCGCCAGCGTTGTGGCAAGCAGACTCTTTCATCTTTGCATAGACGTTTCCAGCCTGATATCACCAAATTAAATTGCAAGCAAAAAATACCAACGGACTCACAAGGCAGCTAAACACCAACATATGACACACACACTCACATATACACACTAGAGTAAATATGAGCAAGTGTACTCACATATACACATATTTACCCAAAGGCTTTGCAGCTCATTTACCAAACGAATGAACCCAAGAAGAGGGAGTGAAAGTGGTACGGCATATTTTTTTCTCGTGTTAAGCGTCCTACCTTTTGTCAGCTTGGAGTCCAGGACTGACGGGTCTGATTGAAGCTTATCATCATCATCCTCATCATCATCATCGACTGTCTGGAGAGAGAAGAAAATATACACTTTACACTTATCTGAATCAATTTCCTAGTTCTCGTGTACACCGTTATGTAACACACAATTTCTACATATCATCTAAACTTGATTATATTTTTCGACATTGTTTCCACATTGTGGGAACACCAGTAGGATTTTGACAAGAGACAGATTGTGCTGAAAATGAGATTCCATGGAAACCTGCTGTCCTTCATTTTAACATTATGTACTTCCATGATGGGTTGGAAGTACAGCAGTAATGTGCGCAAACAACTTGGTGTTAGGAAAAGTTTCCAAAAAAAACATCCAGTGGAGCTTCCTGTCATTCATTTTGTTTGTCCAAAAACAAGAGAACACATCCATGGTATGAATGCGTCTTTGTTGTGTAACAAACACCGGTGGATGGATCTGAAATGTTAGGATGAGTCACTCCTCTGCATCGGTTTTCCAATTAAACTCAAACTGTTGCATTTAAATATTGTAATCTGCCGAGTTCTATCCACGGTTAAGGTTTGCACCTCTGAAGTTGTCTCCAACTGTGCTACTGGAAATGATGCTGTGGAGGAACCAACAGGCAGAACAGAAATTTCTGGTTGTGTTCTAATGGATATCTTTAAGTACTTTTACATTTCTATAGTGGAAGCACGCTGAGGAGCTGAGCAGAATAGAAAAGGTCAGTAGACCATTAACACGAGCGGAAGACTCTTTTTGAGTCGAGCCAATCTCCTAAGATGGAAAAATTAGATTTTACGCTCAACTACTGTCAGTGCACAGTAATGGGAAGTAAGAAAAAAAGGAAACAGTGGAAATGATTAACTTGTGCACAGCAGCAGTCTATAAAGGCAAGCTCACATTACCACTCTTAATGTTTATTTCAGGTCTCCCCTTCACTCACACATCAACATGAACTCCGCTTACACCTGACAGGAAAAACACACCACTCGCTGGACTGTCGCTGGTTAATGGACAGTGTGTAGGATTTGGCGATATCTAGTGGTGTGGTTGCAGATTGCAACCAACTGAGTACCCCTTTGCTCACTCCTCCCTTTCCAAGACTGCGGTAACGTGAGCCGCTGAGTGCCGTTCAACTCCCTCAGAAGCCATCCTTACAATAATAACACTACTTTAGGAGCAACGGAAGTCAGACGGCGACCGGCGGTACCACGGCTTTGCATTCTGCGGCTCACGTTACCGCACTTTCACAAGGGTGTCGAAGAACTAGGGTGGCCTCCAGGTAACATAAAAGGATCTCGCTAGAGCCAGGCCCAATCACAATGACCCCCCCTAAGGCCTTAAGCCCTGAACCCTCAGGGGCTTGACTGACGTCACCTGGTAAGTGGCTGAGTGTGAGAGGCTGTAAGGGCTTGAAATGGTATACTGTAAATATGAATGGAACATCAATTTGGGGTTTTTAATTTACATTTTTTTACTGCCTATCTGAATGTCTTCCAGGCTTTTGGCCATACGAAACTAGAGGTAACTGTCAAAAAATTGATTTATTTGTTTTTGTCAGACTTCATTTAACAAAATTAAATGAAATGGTTGATAAATAAACCAGGTGTGTAATATAGTATATATGTATGCTTACATTACTCAGATTTTTTTTTTTTTATGTACCATCTTAAATCCTTAATGTTAATATTTCTGTGTAAATTTAAATACTCCTGGCTTAACACCCATGTATCATCCTCCTGCTCCCAGCTTTCAAACTGGAACCAACACGGCGGCTCGTTTGGAAATTTTCTTCTCTTACATCACGAAAATAGTTCACCGAAATGTGTTTCTGAAAACATTTTATGGGGGAAATAAGCCACGCAGTTGCTGAATCTGTCTTTATTTTGGATTGACAATGCTTAGTTTAAAGGTTCCGCGGGAGTTTCCAGAGGCGGGCGAGTCGCGTCGGATGCCCGTGATTTGCTTTAAGTAGCCTAGACGCCCCGTCTCTCGAACTGCACCGCCGCGCTACCAGAATGCATTGCACGGCTGCTTACATAGACAATGAATGGGAGGCGTGGAAAAGACGGAAGCTGTGGACATGTGCCATAAATGACGCTAATTTATAACTACAACACTTATTTTTATCAGTTGTTAATGTACAGGGGTTTAGAGAGGTGGCAAGTTATGTCATCATGTAAAAGATCCCATTATTTTACTGAATGGTCTTGTACATAGTATTTCAGTATTATTTGTTTGCTTTTAGTTCTTACTCACCCCTTACTTTAGCAGCTTACATAGCTTTAAACACCTCCAACTAGCTCGCTAATATCCCACTGTATGGTCTACCACTCGTCACATCAACATGTCCTCACAAAGCCCTTACAACTGGCTTGTGTGCACAGGTCAGAAAACCAGAAGCCCTCCGTAGCAATACCTGTGGGCCGAGTGCCCTTAGCTGCTATCCCAAAATATAACCCGCTGATGGAATGAAAGAAAGGGAAAAGTGGTGATGAAGCCAATGCCTCATGAGGTACATCTTACCATGTTTGAAGAATGCTTCAAAGGCAGCTTCCTATGCAGCTGTAATTGAACAGTGCTTTCAAAAGTCAAAGCACTTTACCGAGGCCCCAGAGAATATAACGCCTAAAAAAACCTCTAAAATCAAATCAGGAGAAGCAGGAGGAGACTCACTCCAAACTATTCTGGAAAGACCTCTCCAGTTGGAGTTGCGCTCACATACACACCTCTAGTTTAACCTTTAGAATCCTCTGATTACTTGATTCAAATGCTTTGCCGTGTAGACACAGGACAGTTCAGAAGGTGATAATCCTCCACTCTGAATGAAAACATGCACCGGCGTTTCATAGCGGGGCTGCGAAACCTGTGCCGGTAAGAGATCACAGGCTTTACAGGAATTTAAAATACTTGCCGCAAATGAAAAGTATAAATGACACAATCGACCCAAGAAGAGCTCAGCTCTACATTTTTGTAGATGGATGGATACTTTCACATATCCTGCGTTTGACCCCTCTCCAACTGAATTATACTGCTCTGTTTCCTGACACAGATTTGTTCAAAAAACGACTTTACTCCCAACACAATTTAATTGACAGCTCAATTAAAAAATAAATTCAACAATAAACATTGTTTTTGTTTCATTTGTTTATATAAAAAAAAAAAAGTCAATTAAGTGCAAAAGAAAAACTGTCAGATGGTAAAACATCCAGCCAAAAATAGAACATTGTACTTTATGTGTTAAATTGAATCATTCCGGGATAATCTGACAGCGGAGGGGATCAAGCTGCCGTGCTGTGCACAAATTAAATTGCATCGTTGAGACTTTATTTAAACACCTTTAGTCAGTTGTGGAAGAAGTACTCAGATCTTTTACTTAAGTATAAGTATAAATACTCTGTTACAAGTGAAAGTCCTGCATCCAAAATGTTACTTAAGTAAAAGTAGAAAAGTATTAGTTTCAGACTATACTTAAAGTACTAAAATTAAAAGTACTCATTATGCAGAATGGTTCATTTATATTATTGCATTATAATTATTGATGCATTAATGTGTTGGTAAAGGTGGGGATAATTTGTTCACTTAAACACATTAAACCCAGCATAACAACATAAATCAAATACTTTCTAAACAGAGCAGAGCTCTCCAAACAGGAAGCAGACACGTCTTTCGATTATTTGGACTATTTACAAAACTCTCCTTTTCAGATGACAGTTTTATCCACTCCTAAAGTGCCACATTCTGAAGATTCTAAAGATCGCATCGATGCGTACACAAAGCAACGGCAGCCCCGCATCCTGCTGCCGTCTGCTTTGACTGATTTTTTAGCCCTTTTTCTCACTTTTTCATTAACTACGAAAATATAAATAATAGCACTGACTGAGAGCAGCGATATCTGCATCCCATTACCCGCAGCACAAATCACAAACACGAGGCAGGTTTCTTAGAGAAAAAAGCCGAGCGGCTGCTTGTCGGAGCAGCCTGAGCTGTGTCATAATGGGCCACACTCCTCTGCACTCTGACAAGCTAATGGATTTGATTCGTCAGAAGACAAATTGCTCCTTGCAAAACTTTTCTCGCTCGCTTCTCGCTTTCTCCTCTCTCACTCTGACACAAAGCAGACTCGACAAACACTGAATATATGCCAGTATACATAGGCATATGCATATGTAAGAAACATCTATTCATCCATCTACCCACCTAGCTATGTGACTGATAAAATCACATATAATTCCGTTGTCTGATTGGGATGATGGGGCTCCTGTGCTCTTATACAAACTCTGTGAATATAACAGATGACTGAACACCAAAGCTCAGCTATGAGACCTGAAAAACGCTTGAGCTGAGACGTGCATTTTGGCAGATTCTTGTCAGAAAACGGTTTGCCCTCAGTGAGTGAACTTAAAATTAATTAAAAATATGTATTTACAGCAAACAGCAAGCTGAAAAGATGAGGGCTAAACTGCCATTTGGCTTGTCACATCTTAAACCTGCTTGAGAAGTTTTCCAATATTATCTGCGTTATTAACAGTTGTATAACCATACCAGAAAATGTATTTATTAAAAAATTACCTTGGATTTTATTGGTGAATAATTGCAAAAAAAACCCATTTCTAAAACCTTGAACTCACTCAGACGCCTGGTGAATATGCTACAATATGCAAAGTCCATTCATCTTCGATGGTGTCATGAGATCAGATTCTAAAGCGACCTTGGCAGGAAAACAGGTTGTACTTTGAAGGAGTTGAGCTCAGTGCTTGCCTTCATTTTGTGCAGAATGTAACATTTATCACCAGAACAGAGAAAATATGTGATGCATCTCTTGTCCTTGAGTCTATTCATAAGTAAAGTTGAAGCAACCAAAGCAACAACATTTTGACATTCTTCAAGTTTAGCTGAAGGAATATGAGGCTTCATGCAGCCTGAGTTAGTCAAATCAAGTGCATATCTTTCAAAGTTACTGTCTTTTTTAGTATAAAATGTCCCTCTTTGTGTTACTATCCTTCCACCACTGTCTGGAAAAACACAAAGAGGGAATTCTCTTACCTAAAAGACAACATTTTGGAGTGTCCATATAGCGTTTTTTTTTTTTGAGCGCCACCTATTTTTCAATTGTTCCCAATGAGGAGAGAGCGTATTGAAAGAGCGATGCACTCAGCATCTTTTTTCAGAGCGCTCCGGCATTTTTATGCAGCCATCCGAGCACTTCTAGTTGAAAAATTGTTCAGAAAAGGCTCTAGTGTCGTCACTGTGGATGAAGCTCTCCCCAGCACCCTGCCAGCGCTTTTCTGCCAGAAAAAAAATGCTATGTGGACACTCAGCCTAAGAGATATTTACTTCAAGGAGCTGGCAGTCATGTGCAATATCCTCCCTTCACCATAAGTGCAGTCGCAACGTACTCTCACCCCAACTCGTCATATACTGACGCTTTGTCAGACCCCTCGGCGCCACTCCTTTCGGTAGCAGTAAACATGTGCTTCATGTTGTGAAGTAAACAAAAACACTTGCTTAGGTTCAGGCAATAAAACCACTATAGTTAGGTTTAGGAAAAAACTACATGGTTGGGCTTAGAACTACTACATTTTTGCAGTGAAACAGCACTAGACAGGAAGGTCTCCTGATGAAAGCCTTGAGTTTGTTGGACCCATCCACCTCCCCTCCCGCACGCCCGCTGTTTTCACTCTTAAAGCTACGCCACCACTGCACTTTCCCTGAGCATTTAATATTGACGCGGATGGGTTTGCATTGTAGTTAATGGAAAGCCCGGTGTGTGTCATACCCACGCTAAAAGGTGCCTTAAGCCTTGTTTATGGTCGCCGTAGTGAAGCCGGCGTGCCAGAAAATTATGTCATCACACGTTTTCCCACGGTGCGCGAAGGCTCCGGAAATTTTGCCGCGGTGGTTGGTCGTGCATCTTTGTAACTACGCGCTTTTCGTTTCAACATGGATGCCTTCAAGGGAAGACTGGTCAAGCTGGTTGGCCTGTACAGACATCTGTACATCTGTTCATTGAGAGACCACAGGGACAGTCACATGTCATTAAATACTTGGAAAGAAATGGGCAACACACTGGGGAAAGAAGAGGCTTTTTGCCGCAGGCTGTGAAAGAATATGAGAGATAGTTTTGTAAAAGCTAAAAAAAAAAAGGTCTCATGGAAAGAGTGACAGAAAGTAATTTTGACTTGGAGGTAAGCCACAGTAATAATAACAGTACACAAATGCAATGTTTGGCAGTACGTCGGTGTTTAGTGTTTACTAATGTTGCCAAGCAGCCTACTACCTTTTCCGGTACCACTCGTTGACTTCTTGCTTATCCACAGAATATTTTGTTTTTACGTCTCCCGGCATTCCAGAACATATTGCAACAAACAACGCCTCTGTGCATGCTTGTAGTGCGCGCGCCATCTACGGACGCCCATGCCACGGTGTTTCACGCGAGTACAAACAAAGCTTTAAGCGTCGGTATCTAACGGCGACGGCCGTGACAAAGCCCCTGTATTTGACGCCCTGGGAATGAGAACGGGCTAGCAGTCGGTGTGGGGCTCTATTATAAACATTACAAGTATATAAATGAACTATTCTTTTTTTTTTTTCTCCAGGATATATATTAAATAAATTACAAAAAGCAGGTGTTGAACCCAGCCTGAAGGGGAGAGAAAAACTACAACTTACCGAGCACGATTTCAAAGACTGGGAGGAAATCATAAATTAACAAAATGATGAAGAGCATTCTGTAAGACTCTGGGGCACCTTAAAGCCAAAGGGGAATGTATCCCAGGAACCAATCATTCCTGACCATGGGGAATTTGTTACTGGTTAACCGATACCCCATGCAGCATATGATGTACGTGCCACTGGGGAGCTCGAAACAGGGGAGACTAATTGCAATTACATCACTTGCAGAATTTTGAGCCTTAAAAGTCTTGAGACTGGATTAATATTTAAGACAGAGGGGGGTTTTTCTAGTGTATTGCTCTGGTGCCCAGTAAGGGGGCTGGATCCAGCTTTTGACAATCCTCAGCCAGTTAATCTCTCCCCTTGCTCTCTGTGTCACTCTCATCCTTCATTTCAATATTTTAGATGAGGATACCTCTAACTTAAGCACGGCGGGTCCTCGCTTATCAGCAACAGAAAACGGCTAATTTCAAGGTTGACTGTAAGTGCAGCGAATGCTTAGACAACCTTTTCTCACGTCTAAACGCTGGCTGCAAATGTCTGTTAAACATAATTACATACAGGTGTGAAGAACAGCGAGGTTGATGACAGGAGACAAATGGGGAGAGCAGTGTTTCTCCGTGGTGTGAAGGTCATCTGTGGGTTTTTATGTGCTCATACCGAGCATCTACTGAGCAACAGAATTAAGACAAACGTAATAAAGAAATAATGGCTATTACATAACATTACGAGAAAAAAATATATAACAATGATTATTTCTAAAATGTATCTCTCTGGGAAATTTTTTAAAATTGTGTACTCTATTAGCGTTATTTTAATTTGATGTTTGCCCCCATCCCAGCACTAAATAAAGCTACAAAATTCCTGCAGATTTCCTACATGCTTGTTGGTCCTCCAACAATTTTGCCATCCCATTGTGTACACAGATATTATTTAATTCCAACAGCTCTGCAAGCAAATTTGGTTCTTTTGGTCTTAATGGCAGATTTTATTATTTTTTTGCTTGATTGATAGAAGACTTATTACACTGACCTTTCTTTCTGAAAATGTACTTAACCGGCTTTGTGAAACTCCTCTTCAACAAGATCCAAAGACAGCAGTGTTATGTGCCACTTGGGAAAGCTTTATCAACCTTTTCAAGGCTTCATGTAGGAGTTTTTATTATTCATATCAGCTGTGATAAAACTGTGGCGGAACGGTCACCATAACCATTAGAGTTCATTAACTGTGGACCATATCAAAGTTCATGGCAATGTGGTAGTTGTACTGGTCAACTGTATCAAACACATTCAAGGACCTAAGGTGTCCAGATGGGGATAGGAATGTTAAGTGAAGCTGGAAGGGGTCTATCTGATTCTTATGCACAGAAACTAGTGCTGTTAAAGTTAACGCGATAATAACATCTTAATGCAAACTTGTTTTAATGCCACAAATTTCTTTAACGCAACTTGCAATTTTTAGGTTGTAGCGGGCTCCTCATATCATATGAAACTAGAAAAACCTAAGGAATCCATTGGTACCAACCATCTCATACTAGCTTGTCGCGAAGGAAGCTAAATAACGCTCCAAACTTGCGCTCAATTTTGGCGAGGAAAAACTGGCATGGCCATTTTCAAAGGGGTCCCTTGACCTCTGACCTCAAGATATGTGAATGAAACTGGGTTCTATGGGTACCCACGAGTCTGCCCTTTACAGACATGCCCACTTTATGATAATCACATGCAGTTTGGGGCAAGTCATAGTCAAGTCAGCATAATGACACACTGACAGCTGTTGTTACCTGTTCGGCTTGAGTTTGCCATGTTATGATTTGAGCATATTTTTTTATGCTAAATGCAGTACATGTGAGGGTTTCTGGACAATATTTGTCAATGTTTTGTGTTGTTAATTGATTTCCAATAATAAAAAGATTATTTGCATACAGCAAGCATATTTGCCCACTCCCATGTTGATAAGAGTATGAAATACTTGTCACATCTCCCATTAAAGTACATTTAAACAGATACAAAATGTGTGATTAATTGCGACTAAGTATGGACAATCATGTGATTAATCGCAATTAAATATTTTAATCGATTGACAGAAACACACGCACACACACACACACGTATATATAAAGCTCGTAATACCTCTGTAAAGCTTCTTCCTTCCTTCTGCATGAAGTAATTCTTCTTAAATTCGTAATAGGTGTTGTACTGATGCCAAGACTGCAGAAAGTCAAACCTACAATAGACAGAGGGGAGAACACCTACGGCATAAGATGAGAGGTGAGCACTTCATAAAAGATAAACCAGAGAATGATGAAGAGCTTCTGCAATATCTGAAGGGAAAGTTACTGATAAGAGTTCCTAAAACCAAGATGTGACCGGAGCAACAGATTTATTTCTGGTAAGAACACTTACCGTGGATCATTCTTGGCACGGACACTGGACTCAAACTTAACGCCGTTCCTCGCGACGTACTCGGCCAGCTTGTCTATGACTGGCTGGGTGTCAGGCGGTGGGGGGATGATGGCTGCTGATGCCGGTGCGGAAACTTGAACTTCGGGTTTTAAACTGTTTTTCGGGGGGGAAATTAAAGATGTTAAGGTGAGGTGTGATCTGTTCTTACCTTGGTCTAATTTCTCTATCAAATTACAGTGTTTTAAATGTAAGTGATTGATTTCTCATACCTAATGCCTTGAGCAAATAATGCTAATTAAGCTTTTTAGTTAAAAACATTAAGCTAACTGGAAAACATTTTCTGTATTGGTCAGGTTTGCCAATAAATATATCTCCAATAGAAGCATCAATTTACAGTATGTTTAACAAAAAGGTTCATACTTGATTTTCGACCAAGCAAAATACCAAAAAATACTAAAAATTCAATGACATTTTAAATGTCAGGGATGTCCATTAGTTCCTACCTGGTTTCTGGTACAACAGCAGGAGCAGCAGAGCTGGTGACCTGAGAGGGGGCTGTAGCTGGTGGTGCCATGACAATAGTTTCAGGAGGGGTGGCTGCAGTTGTCAGATTAGGCAAAGCCTCAGAAGACGTGGGGGGAGGCATGACAGCTGAGGGCATAGTGGTATAGTAGGAG
>CAKAKR010000476.1:0-10662 GCA_916700685.1 Adelosebastes latens | reverse complement strand
TATAAAAAAGTGGACGTAGTCGCAGTGATGTTACACATTGGTTTGCGGACTACAGTTTTGAAGCATCGGGTTCCGCATTTCGCAAACATGTTTTTTTGCAACCTGAAGTGAAACGAGAGGCTGGAGCTAAGTAGTGTGCAGTGACAATGTTGTTTTTGAAAGGCTAAACGCCTACATATATGGATTGAAGATTAATATTTCGTTAGATAAAAACATGTTGTGAAATTTGGAAATCATTACATCTGTCTTTTTTCAATACATTTTTACTGATGAGGACTGATCACCCTGGCAGCAGTGGGAGCGAGAATAAATCACTCTATTCCACTCGATAAAGGTTACGATCACTGTGAATACATAATTTTGTTGAATGACATTAGCATATAGCCCTAGTGTCATGGTGAGGTTATTGAAAGGTGGTTTAATTGCAGGAGGATAGCACTGAAGGCCTACACGGCCCGCTCCTGGTATAATGTGTACTATATTTAGAATAATGTATCATAATGACATTGTGATATAATCATGTATAACATCACTGTATTTAACCAAAAGAATAAATGTCATAATAAATTACTCTGTGTTTGAGACGCACAATCTCTCCACAAATCACGCAGCACAGATGACAAACTGATGATGATTGGTATGATATTCAAATAGTGGTGCTGCTGTACCTGTGATCTGACCTCCCAGTAACACAATGATGTGAAAAATGAATTTGCCTGTTGTAATTTACCGTGAAAAAAGTATCATTAAATATGAATTGCAAAAAAAGCCCACAGTCCTGCTCTCACCTGTTCTTCACCCACCTTAATCACAGATACGTAATAATATATATTTGGATCATATTCCAGTGAAGAGTAGTCAGAGAGTTTGGAGACGCAGGAGAAGGACGATCAGAAAGAAACTCTGCTGAGGTGGGTGATCTTTAATAAAATAAATAGAATTAATCTAAAAATCATATTGATGTTTTACAAATTGATTCTCTTCACTAATGTTATTTCCAGGATGGGTTTTATGAATGAATATTGTGATAACTTTTGTTTTGCAAAGTCATTATACATTTGTGTTTTAGGTTCTTTCACATTAAAATTCATGTTGTGTTTAATATTTCTTTATATTTTAATTTCTAAATTGTTATTACTTTAGAATTCATTAATTTAACTGAACTTGTGAGTTCTTAAAAGAATTTTCTAAAATGTAATTTTTGGGATCCTTTTTAAAATCTTCCATGAAATAATTTTGGTTAACTGAATACTTGTTAGAAATGATTGAATGTAAATCAGTTAAATCACAGTAGACATAAGAGTGGATAGTGTGAATGACCAGATATGTTTCTGAACTTACATCAGAGACTCTGAGAGGAAACCATCTCGTCTTGAATCTCTTAACTCCACAATCAAAATTGTTTTTGATATTTTTTGATGAAATTTAATCTCGTCCTTTGATACAAAATTTCATGACATCCAAAAGTTGCTGAGATATATTTTAGTCTGGACCAAAGTGGTGGACTGACTGGCTTAGATTTCCTCTCTAGAGCCACGCTGTATGATGTAACCTGAGGTTTGGATGTACACAGATCTCTATTTATTCATACAGCACAGATGACAAACTGACACAGGGAAAATAAGTTCATGTAACAATTCACTGTAATGTCCATATAAACGTTATGCTGTAGGATATTTAGACATTTTAATAACTTGACCTTTTTGAATTTTATTTGAATTACCCGTGATGTAAAGAATACCACGAGTGGAAACATGAACATATAAAATAGTGTCATCTGCATAAAAGCGTATGTTGCACAACTGATTCGGAAGAATAATATGTGCAATATAAATAGTAAATGAACAAGAATAGACCCCTGTGGCACCCCGTTACTGATGGTAAGGGGGACAAATTCAGTACCATCAATACAAGCGCCATTTAGCGTGTTAGCATGCTCATTTTTGCTGATTCGCACAAAAAAAGTACAGCTGAGGTTGATGAGAAAGTCATCAGTTTTGCAGGTGTTTGTTTATAAACCAAAGTACCAGACAAATTAAAATGTTGATCGGATGATGGCAGTAGATCACCAAAGTTATTCAGAGATATATTTTAGTATGGACCAAACAAAAGACTAAACAAAAAGTAACGATACGAACGGACAAAATGATAACTGGGACCCTTCTTTACGACAGAGACTATTTCCTCTGTCTCCGTTTGATTTTAACATTCTGTCTCTCTTCATCTCCCCCTTTTGTTCTCCTCTTCAGGCCTCCATGTATACAAACATGTCAGTCAACTCCTCTTCCTTTGCTGATCCCCCTCTTCCTCCTCAGTTCTTCTCCAACTCCTCATCCACTTCTTCCATCAGCAAATGCTTCAGTTCCAGAATTACCATCTATGTCTTCTCTGCTCTCTCCATCACCTGCATCCTCCTCTTCCCTCTCTCTATCCTCGTCCTCTACCTGGGTTACCAACGGTGGAGGAAACAGCACCCCGGTTCCACGGCTACAAGTCACACTGACATCTTCACCTATCACTCCATCACCATACAGCTGATTGAATTGTTGGGGTTCATCTTCTTCTTTTGTGGTGGATACATCGATCTCTCAGAGATGATGTCCGTGGGCTTCAACATCTTGTCCGTTTCCTCCCTCGGACTGTCTCTGTTTCAACTCCTGACCTGTGTGGAGCGCTACCTGGCTGTTGTTCACCCCGTCACCTACCTGGGTCTGAGGCAGGCGGGCGGCGTCAGGATCAGGAACATCAGCATTGGATGTGTTTGGTTACTGTGCTTTGGATGGATGGCTGTATCTTATCTATCCAGCTCTGAGTTTGACAAGATGTTTTATTATTGCATTATGTTTTTCTTTTTAATTGCCGTCTCTCTTTGCAGCATTTCAGTTCTCTGCGCTCTCAAGCGTCCAGGGCCGGGGGAAGTGGGTGTGAACAGGGAGCGGGTTGACCAATCAAAGCAGAGGGCTTTCTACACCATCATGGTTATAATGGGAGTGCTAATATTACGGTTTGGGGGGAATCTGTTTTCTACTGTGATGTACGATTCATCTGTGATTGGTGACATGTGTTTCATGACGATGTCTGTATTGTGGTTCTCACTGCCCAGCAGTTTGGTGTTACCTCTGCTGTTTCTACACCGGGCAGGAAAATTACGATGCTGTAAACAAAACACTGGATCAGGATGAGTGTAAGATTACATGTGAGAGCATCATACCGTAATTTCTCAAACTGAAGCCAAGTTTAAATATTTCTGTCAGGTGTTTATGTGAGTCAGCAAGAGTCATATGGGTACAATTTTAAGTTTTAATAACAGGATAGTTAGACGCAGGTAGATGTAGAGAATACCACGTGCTGGTTTGGAGTGGAACCATGGACATATAAAATGGTGTCATCTGCATAAAAATGTATGTTGCAGTACAGATTTGGAAGAATAATGTCGTTTGTGTTTTATGTAAATATAAATTGACCAAGGATAGACCCCTGTGGCGCCCTATTACTGATGGGAAGAGGTGTTAATTCAACACAATCGATACCAGCACTATTTAGCATATTAGCATAATATTTGCTGATTTGCACTGAACAAAAAGTACAGCTGAGGTTGATGGGATTGTTATTAGTTTTACAGGTATTTGTTGAGGTATCAAAGTACTGGATAAATTAAAATCCTCCGGGGACAACTATTATACATAATTTCATGGCAATCCATCTAAAAGTTGTTGAGATATTTCTGTCCAGACCAAAGTAGTAGACCAACCGGCAAAGATTAAATCTCTAGAGCTACACCGCATGATAAAGCCTGAACTAATGAGTCGTGTGTGATACCATTAAATTTCAAAGTCAAGCTAAACATTTATATCTATACATTTACGAACCATAGTTAATGACTGCTACATTGTTGGCACAATGTAAATCCTTTTATTTACATTTTGGAAATTCATTTTAGTGTTTAAGGAAGTTTTAGATGAAGATTATGAAATTATGTGTGCATTAATCAGTAAAGTTGTCGTATAATTATAGACTGTATAAAAGAAGTGGACGTAGTCGCAGAGATGTCACACATTGGTTTGCGAACTACAGTTTTGAGCATCAAGTTCCGCATATTGGCCGCCGCAATCTTGGTATTTGGCCATCGCCATCTTGTTCTTTTGCAACCAGAAGTGACACGAGAGGCCTGAGCTAAGTAGTGTGCAGTGAAAATGTTGTTTTCGTTAGGCTAAATGCCAACATATATGGATTGAAGCTTATTATTTCGTTAGATAAAAACATGTTGTGAAATTTGGAAATCATTACATCTGTCTTTTCTCACTTTATTCCACTCGATAAAGTTTACGATTACTGTCAATACATAGTTTCGTTGATTGACAATAGCGTATAGCCCTAGTGTCTTGGTGAGGTTATTCAAAGGTTGTTTAATTGCAGGAGGATAGCACTGAAGGCCTACACGGCCCGCTCCTGGTATAATGTGTACTATATTAAACTATAATGTAGCATAATGACATTGTGATATAATCATGTATAACATCACTGTATTTAAACAAAAGAATAAATGTTATAATCATTTACTCTGTGTTTGAGTTGCACAATCTCTCTAGAGATCACGCAGCACAGATGACAAACTGATGATGATTTGTTTGATATTCAAATAGCGGTCATTAAATATGAATTGCAAATAAACCCACAGTCCTGCTCTCACCTGTTCTTCACACACCTTAATCACAGATACGTAATAAGATATATTTGGATCAGATTCCAGTGAAGAGCAGTAAGAGAGTTTGGAGACACAGGAGAAGGACGATCAGAAAGAAACTCTGCTGAGGTGGGTGATCTTTAATAAAATAAACCGAATTAATCTAAAAGTCATGTTGAAGTTTTACAAATTGATTCTCTTTACTAACGTTATTTCCAGGATGAGTTTTATGAATTAATATTGTGATAACTTGTGTTTTGCAAAGTCATTATTCATTTATGTTTTATGTTCTATCACATTAAAATTCATGTTATGTTTTATTTTTCTTTATATTTTAATTTCTAAATTGAGAAATCATTAATTTAACTGAATTTGTGAGTTCTTAAAATAATTTTCTAAAATGTAGTTTTTTGGATCCTTTTTAAAATCTACCATGAAATAACTTTGGGGAACTGAAGACTTGTTAGAAATGATTGCATGTAAATGACTTAAATCACAGCAGACATAAGAGTGGATAGTGTGAATTACCAGATTTGTTTCAGAACTTACATCAGAGACTCTGAGAGGAAACCATCTCGTCTTGAAACTCTTTACTCCAAAATCCAAATTGTTTTTGATATTTTTTGATGGAATTTAATCTACTCTTTTGATACAAAATTTCATGACATCCAAAAGTTGCTGAGATGTATTTTAGTCTGGACCAAAGTGGTGGACTGACTGGCTTAGATTTCCTCTCTAGAGCGATGCTGCATGATGTAACCAGAGGTTTGGCTGTACACAGATCTCTATTTATTCATGCAGCACAGATGACAAACTGACGCAGGGAAAATTTGTTTATGTTACAATTCACTGTGATGTCCATATAAACGTTACGCTATAGGATATTTAGACATTTTAATAACTTGACCTCTTTGAATTTCATTTGAATTACCCGTGATGTAAAGAATACTACGAGTGGAAACATGAACATATAATATAGTGTCATCTGCATAAAAGCGTATGTTGCACAACTGATTCGGAAGAATAATATATGCAATATAAATAGAAAAGAACAAGAATAGACCCCTGTGACACCCTGTTACTGATGGTAAGGGGGATAGATTCAGCACCATAAAAACCAGCGCCATTTAGCATGTTAGCATGCTAATTTTAGCTGATTTGCACTCAAAATGTACAGCTGAGGTTGATGGGATAGTCATCAGTTTTGCAGGTGTTTGTTTATAAACCAAAGTACCAGACAAATTAAAATGTTGACCGAATGATGGCAGTAGATCACCAAAGTTATTCAGAGATATATCTTAGTCTGGACCAAACAAAAGACAAAACAAAAAGTAACGATACGAACAAACAAAATGATAATTGAGACCCCTTTTTATGACAGAGATTATTTCCTCATTCTCCATTTGATTTTAACATTTTGTCTCTCTTCATCTCCCCCATTTGTTCTCTTCTTCAGGCCTCCATGTATACAAACATGTCAATCAACTCCTCTTCCTTTGCTGATCCCCCTCTTCCTCCTCACTTCTTCTCCAACTCCTCATCCTCTTCTTCCATCAGCAATTGCTTCAGTTCCAGAATTACCATCTATGTCTTCTCTACTGTCTCCATCACCTGCATCCTCCTCTTCCCTCTCTCTATCCTCGTCCTCTACCTGGGTTACCAACGGTGGAGGAAACAGCACCCCGGTTCCACGGCTACAAGTCACTCTGACATCTTCACCTATCACTCCATCGCCATGCAGCTGATTGGATTCTTGGGGTTCATCTTCTTATTTTGTGGTGGCTACATCAGTCTCCCAGAGATGATGTTGGTGGGGTCCGGCGTCTTGTCATTCACCTCCTCCGGACTGGCTCTGTTTCAAGTCCTGACCTGTGTGGAGCGCTACCTGGCTGTTGTTCACCCCGTCACCTACCTGGGTCTGAGGCAGGCGGGTGGCGTCAGGATCAGGAACATCAGCATTGGATGTATTTGGTTACTGAGCTTTGGAAGGATGGCTGTAACTCATCTAGCCAGCTCTGAGTTCAACAGGATCTTTTATTATTGCAATATGGTTTTCTATTTAATTCCTGCCTCTTTTTGCAGCATTTCAGTTCTCTGCGCTCTCAAGCGTCCAGGGCCGGGGGAAGTGGGTGGGAACCGGGAGCGGGTTGACCAATCAAAGCAGAGGGCTTTCTACACCATCATGGCTATAATGGGAGTGCTACTGCTATGGTTTGGGGGGAATCTGTTTTCTACTGTGATGTTCAATCCATCTGTGATTAGTAAAACGTGTTTCATGACAATGTCTGCATTGTGGTTCTCACTGCCCAGCAGTTTGGTGTTACCTCTGCTGTTTCTACACCGGGCAGGAAAATTACAATGCTGTAAACAAAACACTGAATCAGGATGAGGGTGAGATTACATGTGAGAGCATCATTCCGTAAATTCTCAATTTAAAGCCATGTTTAAATATTTCTGTCAGGTGTTTCTGTGAGTCAGCAAGAGTCATATGGGTACAATTTAAAGTTTTAATAACACGATGGTTAGACGCAGGTAGATGTAGAGAATACCACGTACTGGTTTGGAGTGGAACCATTGACATATGAAATGGTGTCATCTGCTTAAAAATGTATGTTGCATCACAGATTTGGAAGAATAATGTTGTTTGTGTTTTATGTAAATATGAATTGACCAAGGATAGACCCCTGTGGCGCCACAATACTGATGGTAAGAGGTGTTAATTCAACACCATCTATACCAGCACCATTTAGCATGTTAGCATAATATTTGCTTATTGCACTAAACAAAAAGTAGAGCTGAGGTTGATGGGATTGTCCTTAGTTCTGCAGGTATTTGTTGATGAATCAAACTACTGGATAAATTAAAATCCTCCGGGGACAACGATTACACATAATTTCATGGCAATCCATCTAAAAGCTGTTGAGATATTTCTGTCCAGACCAAAGTAGTAGACCGACCGGCAGAGATTACATCTCTAGAGCTACGCCGCATGATAAATCCTGAACTAATGAGTCGTATGTGATACCATTTAATATCAAAGTCAAGCTAAACATTTATATTTACACTTTTATGAACCATAGTTAACGACTCCTACATTGTTGGCACAATGTAAATTCAGCTGTTGATGACTTTTATTTACATTTTGGAAATCATTTTAGTGTTTAAGAAAGTTTTATATTAAGATTATGAAATTATGTGTGCATTAATCAGTAAAGTTGAAGTATAATTAGAGACTGTATAAAAGAAGTGGACGTAGTCGGCGTGATGTCACACATTGGTTTGCGGACTACGGTTTTGAAGCATCGAGTTCAGCATTTTGTAAACCTGTTTTTTTGCAACCAGAAGTGACACGAGAAGCTGTTGCTAAGTAGTGTGCAGTGAAGATGTTGTTTTTGAAAAGCTAAATGCCAACATATATGGATTGAAGCTTAATATTTCGTTAGATAAAAACATGTTGTGAAATTTGGAAATCATTACATCTGTCTTTTTTCAATACATTTTTACTGATGAGGACTGATCGCCCTGGCAGCAGAGGGAGCAAGAATAAATCACTCTATTCCACTCAATAAAGGCTACGATCACTGTGAATAAATAGTTTCGTCAAATGACAATAGCATATAGCCCTAGTGTCATGGTGAGGTTATTGAAAGATGGTTTAATTGCAGGAGGATAGCACTGAAGGCCTACACGGCCCGCTACTGGTATAATGTGTACTATATTAAACTATAATGTAGCATATTGACTTTGTGATATAATCATGTGTAACATCACTGTATTTAAACAAAAGAATAAATGTCATAATAAATTACTCTGTGTTCGAGTTGCACAATCTCCCTTCAGATCACGCAGCACAGATGACAAACTGATGATGATTGGTATGATATTCAAATAGCGGTGCTGCTGTACCTGTGATCTGACCTCCCAGTAACACAATGATGTGAAAAATGAATTTGCCTATTGTAATTTACCGTAAAAAAGTATCATTAAATATGAATTGCAAAAAAAAAAAGCAGTCCTGCTCTCACCTGTTCCTCACACACCTTAATCACGGATACGTAATAAGATATATTTGGATCAGATTCCAGTGAAGAGCAGTCAGAGAGTTTGGAGACACAGGAGAAGGACGATCAGAAAGAAACTCTGCTGAGGTGGGTGATCTTTAATAAAATAAATTGAATTAATCTAAAAGTCATGTTGATGTTTTAAAAAATGATTCTCTTCACTAACGTTTCTTCCAGGATTAGTTTTATGACTTAACATTGTGATAACTTGTGTTTTGCAAAGTCATTATACATTTATGTTTTAGGTTCGTTCACATTCAAATTTATGTTATGTTTTATATTTCTTTATAATTTAAATTCTAAATTGGTATTACTTGAGAAATCATTAATTTAACTGAACTTGTGAGTTCTTAAAAGAATTTTCTAAAATGTAATTTTTGGGATCCTTTTTAAAATCTTCCATGAAATAATTTTGGTTAACTGAATACTTGTTAGAAATGATTGAATGTAAATCAGTTAAATCACAGTAGACATAAGAGTGGATAGTGTGAATGACCAGATATGTTTCTGAACTTACATCAGAGACTCTGAGAGGAAACCATCTCGTCTTGAATCTCTTTACTCCACAATCAAAATTGTTTTTGATATTTTTTGATGAAAGTTAATCTCCTCTTTTGATACAAAATTTCATGACATCCAAAAGTTGCTGAGATATATTTTAGTCTGGACCAAAGTGGTGGACTGACTGGCTTAGATTTCCTCTCTAGAGCCACGCTGCATGATGTAACCGGAGGTTTGGCTGTACACAGATCTCTATTTATTCATGCAGCACAGACGACAAACTGACGCAGGGAAAATTAGTTTATGTTACAATTCACTGTGATGTCCATATAAACATTAGGCTGTAGGATATTTAGACATTTTAATAACTTGACCTTTTTGAATTTTATTTTAATAACCCATGATGTAAAGAATACCACGAGTGGAAACATGAACATATAAAATAGTGTCATCTGCATAAAATCGTATGTTGCAGAACTGATTCGGAAAAATAATATGTGCAATATAAATAATAAATGAACAAGAATAGACCCCTGTGACACCCTGTTACTGATGGTAAGGTGGATAAATTCAGTACCATCAGTACAAGCGCCATTTAGCGTGTTAGCATGTAAATGTTTGCTGATTCGCACTAAAAACGTACAGCTGAGGTTGATAGGAAAGTCATCAGTTTTGCAGGTGTTGGTTTATAAACCAAAGTAACAGAAAAATTTAAATGTTGACCGGATGATGGCAGTAGATCACCAAAGTAATTCAGAGATATATTCTAGTCTGGACCAAACAAAAGACTAAACAAGAAGTAACGATACGAACGAACGAAATGATAAGTGAGACCCATTTTTACGACAGAGATTATTTCCTCTGTCTCCGTTTGATTTTAACATTCTGTCTCTCTTCATCTCCCCCTTTTGTTCTCCTCTTCAGGCCTCCATGTATACAAACGTGTCAGTCAACTCCTCTTCCTTTGCTGATCCCCCTCTTCCTCCTCACTTCTTCTCCAACTCCTCATCCTATTTTCCCTTCATCAAATGCTTCAGTTCCAGAATGAGCATCTTCGTCTTCTCTGCCTTCTCCATCACCTGCATCCTCCTCCTCCCTCTCTCCATCCTCGTCCTCTACCTGGGTTACCAACGGTGGAGGAATCAGCGCCCAGGTTCCACGGCTACAAGTCACACTGACATCTTCACCTATCACTCCATCGCCATGCAGCTGATTGAATTGTTGGGGATCATCTTCTTCTTTTGTGGTGGCTTCATCGATTTCCAAGGGATGATGTTCGTGGGGTTCTGCATCTTGTCCGCCTCCTCCCTCGGACTGGCTCTGGTTCACCTCCTGACCTGTGTGGAGCGCTACCTGGCTGTTGTTCACCCTGTCACCTACCTGGGTCTGAGGCAGGCGGGCGGCGTCAGGATCAGG
>CAKAKR010000474.1:0-14678 GCA_916700685.1 Adelosebastes latens | reverse complement strand
TATGCTGATTGTTGAACCGATGGAGTAACAGCTTTTGGTGGGGGCAGTGTCATGGTGTGGGGCGGCATCTCCCTCACTGGCAAAACAAGGCTTGTCATCATTGAAGGCCATCTCAATGCAGGGAGATATCGGGATGAGATTCTGCAGCCGGTGGCGATCCCATATCTCCACAATCTGGGACCTAACTTCATCCTCCAAGAAACAACGCTCACCCCCACAGAGCCAGGGTTATCACAGACTACCTCCACAATGTGGGAGTAGGGAGAATGGAACGGCCTGCCAAGAGTCCAGACCTCAACCCAATTCAACACTTGTGGGATCAGCTTGTACGTGTTAGAGTGACCAACACAACCTCGTTGGCTGACCTGCAACGAATCTTGGTTGAGGAATGGAACGCCATCCCACAGCAACGTGTGACCAGGTTGGTGACCAGCATGAGGAGGAGGTGCCAGGCTGTTGTGGCTGCGTATGGATCTTCCACCACTACTGAGGCTCTTGACGGTGTATTAAATGAATAAAGTGTAAAATTGCCAATATGTCTTGTTTGTTCCTTGTTACTGATAGAGAGTTCAATCATCCAATCCACCAAACAACTCAAAACAAGAGTCAACACCAACAGGAGAATACACTGTTTACCATTGACGGAGCATTTTGGCAAATTTTTCTTGGGTGCTACCCACATAATCAGCTGTGCTGCTCATCCCACAAATGCATGATCCTTACAAGTTGGACATCATTGCGAAGGTAAATAAACAGGCTTTCCAACGATGTAAAATACAATGCCAATTAGCATTGTAACAACAGAGAAATAATCAACCAAACACAAGTTTCCAAACTTTGTTTTTCCAGTTTATATACTGTATATAAGACAAAATTATTGTTAAAAACACTCTAAGAAATTCAGACATTTAAAAAAGCTATTTTATTCAGGTATTTTCTTTTATCATGTACATTTTTAATTAATTAATACATTTTTTATGTAATTTATTTTTTTATCATGTTAATTTGCAATTAAATAATTTATGTTTTAATGTAATTTATTTTTTATCATGTATATTTTTATTAATTAATTAATTTTTTAATGTAATTTATTTTTATCATGTTCATTTTGAATAATTCTTTTTAATGTGATTAATTTTTTATCATGTACATTTTTATTAATTAATTTATTTTTCAATGTAATTTTTTTTTATCATGTACATTTCTAATTTAATTTATCTAATTTAATTTATCTAACTTTATTTAATTTTATTTATTTATTTATTTAATTTAATGTTTAATTGTAGGGAGTCCTATACAGTTTTGAGCAGCGGTGGACGAAGTATTCAGACCCTTTACTTGAGTAAAAGTACTAATACCATACTGTGAAAATACTCCACTACAAGTAAAAGTCCTGCATTCAAAATCGAACTCAAGTAAAAGTATGTAAGTATTATCAGCAAAATGTACTTAAAGTATGAAAAGGTATTCATTGTGCAGTAAAATGTCCCCTGTCAGTGTTTTACTATATGATGTTTCTGTTTTAATATTACTGCAGGTTTAATGTGTATGTTGCATTTTACTACTGTACATGAGGGCAAGCAGCACCCCCCCAGAAGGTGGCGCTCTTATCGACCGCCTATATGGCCTATGACTTAAAGCAGCAGTGGGTAGAATTGGAGCAAATATAAGTGCATGAGCCAGGTAATCTGAAAAAAATCATGTTCCTCTGTGTCCTCCGGTGTCCTCCAGTGTCCTCCGGTGTCCTCCGGTGCTCCTAATGGCATCTGCAAGATTTCACAGACCGGAGGAAAACAACCAATCAGAGCTGATCTGGAGAGCCGTCTCTGAGCAGCTGTCAATCACTCACAAACTCCGATCAAATGGTCAAACTAGGCAGCGATCCCAAAGATTAGCAAAGATACCAAAAATGTCAGGCTGAATTTTGGGGAATTATGTATAAAATGATGCACGAAACCTAATATTAATATTTCCATTTGATGAAACGGTGCAGCTGCAATGTAAGTATCATAGAGCTAGAACAAGGTGATACAGAATATATATGCGAGCATAAGTGTGAAAATAAGATAAGATAAGATGATTTTAACAACACTAAAGCTACTTAAAGGGACTGTTTGTAATTTTTTAAGCGTATAAATGTAGCGGGTCGCCACACATGCGCGTTCGCATATGCGCGCTTGCGTGTGGCCGGAGCCTCTCCTCCGCTGCCTGCTTCCCTTCACTCAGACAGAGCGAGCGTTCTCGCGTACTCGCTCCACCTCTACTAGACGTGAACGCGCGCTCACTACACACTGCAGAAGAGTCAGTTTAGCTCTGAGAATATCTAGTGAATGTACAGTGGACGTTTGTGCAGAAATAACTGCTGCAGCTCCTCCAGACCAACAGAGGTTTTCCGTGTCTTGTGAAGTGACGGGGCTCCTCTACGTGTTACGTTGTCGTCTCGTTACCGACCGGGTGCCGGTTTCTCCCTGCGGCTGCCGGCTGCGGTCGGGAAGCGATAACGTAACTCGTTGAGGAGCCCCGCTGCCTGAGCCTGCGCTGAGGCAGGAAAAGCCAACACTAGGATCAGCATTGATTCATGGAGAGACCTTCGTCTGGTCAGCTAACATTACTGCCAAGCAGCTGAAATATAGAGTGATATTGTGGTTTTAGCTGACGTGTGTCTCCTCACTGTTTTGAGCGATGCTCGTTCATGTCTATTTAGAGCGAGCAAGCTCGACGCTGACTTTCGTTGACTTAACAGCCACAGGTGTCGCTGTTAACAAGCATTTCTGAAAGTTTCAAATAGTCCCTTTAAATGGAAATAAAAAGGGAACAAATTGATTTTAAAGTGTTAAACAATCTAACAGAGGAAGTTGAAATTGCGGACACGTGAAGTCTCCATCTCCATTTCTTTACATCACATTTAAACACAACCGCAGGCCTCAAATGATCAGGACACATCAGAGGGAAACGCTCAGGCACGGGACGGTCTTTACTGTTTAATTTCCCCCTTTAAGATATTCTAAACCAGTCTAGACACATGTACGCATCATGGTGGCTTTACTGCTTGTAGGTCCACATCTTCCAACTAATGTATCTCTCATCATGCCGGTCTATAGCCAGATAAAGAGACAAAATGAGCTGTCTGCTTCTGTTGACCACCTATTTGTTTTAATTTTGGTGAATACAACTGTTTTCAGGAATGTGGAATAAAATTAAAAACTGATAAAACAAATCGTGAAAAATCCCTAATTGATCTGACTGTGTAGAGAGCCAGGGGGCAGCAGAGGTGAAAAGGTGGAAGTAAACACATTTATAGATAAATTGAGATAAGATAAGATAGAACTTTATTAATCCCAAAGGAAATTCTTGTGCCAGAGATTGCTAAAAAATTACAACATAACATTAAAAAATACACAACAGTAAACAGTAAAGTTTGTACATAAAACTATTTAAAAAGATATATACTTTTTTGATACTTAGTCGCAAAATCTAACGAAATATTCAATCCATATTTGTTGGTGTTTAGCCTTTCAAAAACAACAATTTTACTCAGTCAAAAACCTATTTGTTCTACCGCTCGCCGCACACAAAGGAAGGCCTGCACCTGTATTAACGGGGCGGTCTAGCAGCAATCAAAAACCACACCATAAATTACATTTATTTAACCACAATACAAAAAAAGCTATTTTGGGTCTAGCGCTATTATATCAAATAAATGAATTCGTTACCTAAAGAAAGATCATATTATGTATCTATATTCACTTGGCGAATCTGCCAAGACGTCATCACTTTATTGATCTTGATGAAATTGATGAGTTATATTCATTAAAGAAAGTTGATTCAATAAAAAAAGACTAACTCATTTAATACACTGATTCCCTTTATTGAAATTGAGGATTTTGTTTGAGAATTTTTTTTTTTTTTTTAGGGTGATGACGTCAAGGAAAATAGAACCATCGTCCTAACAGCACAAGTAATAATAACTTTTCTTACCTCAAGTAGTGTTTCACAAATTACAACTTGGTGGAGTGAGATTGATAAGATGCTATTAATTACACAGACAGAGTGTACTAGAACACAAGAAGTAGGGGTAACTGCACTGAAACTCTTTGCTACACAGAAATGAGACAGCAAACCTGCAGAGACTGAAACCAGCAGGTCTTGAGCACATCACTCAAGTTCACATGAGATCATAGCTGAGCTGAGCTGAGCAGTTTAATGTATCTCATAAAACAAACATCCACTGATCTGAGGCTGTGACAGTTTTATGACAAATGTAATGCGTTTAGTTTGCGTGCTGCTTGTATACATGAATGTTTCGATAGGCAACGCTGCCACTCGGTGGTCAAAGCGTGATGTGGCATGCAGACAGTGAAGCTTGCTCATGATATGAACTCTAATCCACCATTTAAGACTGTTTCTGAGGTTTTGTTTGGTCATGTCAGTGGATTTCGTCATGTTCTATGTATCCTTATAGTGAAACTCAAAATGACTACGCTCAAGAAGTCTGTATGAACACTAAATCCATGTGATATTTGAGTGTGCTGTACTCTTTAGACCCACAATGCAGTGCATAAAGGTAACAGAAGAGCTAAAAGTAAAATGTTAAAAGTAATTGTGCATAGTATTGGAAGAAGCTCAAGAAAGATTTTGAAATGCTAAAAAACTAAAGGGAACATATTATGAAAAACTCCCTTTTTTTTGAACGCTTGAGCACATACATTTGGGCATCTGAAGTGCCTGTGATACAACACGCCATTCAGAATTGGCTTCATTTCCTATGTCACATGCAGGCCCACAGCTTGAGAACTTTGCAAAGAGTCGTGTCTAGAAGGTAGCCCACAAGTTGCGAAACTCTCGCAAGATGGTTAAGGTTAGGCATTGACCTTGAATAGTTATGGTTCGGATGGGTCGTCGGGCAGCTAGTCTTGTGGGAGTTTTTGCAAGCTTTTTCAAATTTTCGCAAGTTTAGACATTACCTTTGCAAAGGTGCACCAATAGATTGTATATACTGTAAGAAGTGGACGTACTTACCGGGACGTCACCCATTGGTTTGTGGACTGCTGTTTTGAAGCCTCGAGTTCGGCATTTTGGCCGTTGCCATTTTGTTTTTTTGCAACCAGAAGTGACACAAGGTAGCCACGCCCTCAAGCATCCCCTGCTTTATGTTATATCTGACTCTAAATGGGACCATAATTTACTAAATGAACATCATGCTGTATTGAAGAAGACTTGAAACTAGCGATTGAGACCATAAACTCAGGTTTAAAATGTTTACTGGGTAATAAATCAAGTGAGAAGTAGTAGTAGTATTTTCTCATAGACTTCAATACAATCAAACTTCTTATTGCAACCAGAGGAGTCGCCCCCTGCTGGCTATTAGAAAGAATGCAAGTTTAAGGCACTTCCTCATTGGCTTCACTTTTCATTGCCCACTGTCACTAACTAAATATGGGAAGAAAAGATTAATGCTCTAAGGAAAATCTTGAAACCAAATTTTGCCTTTGACATTGTCACTCTCATTTAATTTGACTCACAGCATCTGTGTGCATGCTGCAACATATGCTGTATGGTTTTCTGAACATGTTTTGTTTGTGCATATGACCAAAGGACGTTATGAAGTCTACATGACCACCTTAAATCAAAGGAGAGGTATGAAAGAAACGTCTCTCAAGGGAGAGGCTCATGTTGGGCTTGTATCTGTGGACTGGCATGTGCTCTCAGTCATGTTGCCAGCCCTTACTTGACTTTGTTCTTCCTGGCCTGATGCGTCTCTCTACACCCATAAAGCCAGATGCTGTTGGTTACCTTGACATGAAGGACGTACATAAAAACACATTAGTCTTGGTTATCGGTTTCTGTTCTGTGTGTGCCATTGCAGGTAGTGTGGAAGTCATTTTGACATTTAGACTCCAGAGATTGTCTTCACATGGATGAAAAGGAGTCAGTAAAAAGGAGTAAACAGTACTGGTATCAGTAAAAAGTGACATATCAGACTTGGGTTCAAAACAAGGGCAAAGATTAAATTTGGAACTTTTTTTCAATTTTACATTTCTCTGATATATACCATATATACAGTATGAATACTGAAGGTTATCTCTCATGGACTCATCCTCTCACCAGTGTTGACTGGAGAGTTTCTTGTAGTGTTTAGTGCAGCTCCTCTGCCTCCCTACAGCAGCACAGTTTGGATCTCTTTGATCATGTCTCAGCTGAGGCTCCTTGGCTCTCTGCTAGAGATGCTCACAGATTGCCATCATATACAAACTCCCCCTGGACTACTTGGGCAGGGGATTTGATTAGCTTATCATCTGTGTGGAGACTGCCATGCAAGTTGGTGTGATTATGCCACATCACAGCAACAGCCCCGGGTGAGTCTAGACGTCAGCATCACCTGATATCATTGAGGTATAATCAGATGCAGCTCACATGCTGCAATATTACGTTTCCATGTGATGTTCACATTCATGTCAAGACTTTTTAATTAACCTGGCTTTATACAGAAATAACACTGACATTTACTAGAGGAAAACCTTGGCGAGTTCAGGGAGAAAACCCAAGCCCCCAAGAATCGGCTTTAACATTATAACTCGTCCTATTAATCATATCCAATTCCTGTTCTGTTATTTTGCAGTTCTACAGAGGCGAAATAGCTCTCACAAGACAGGCTGGGTAAACAAATGACTCCAAATTACGCAATCTATCAATTCAAGAGGGACCTGCAAATACCAAGCTGTCAGATCCAAATGAAAGCCATTAGTTTGCAGCGATTTGAATACCTCCGACATAGACGACCTGCCGGAGTGCAGTCAGCAGCGATTCTATTAATAACATCTATGATGGCACCTGCCACAAAGAGACAGCGATCAAGGTCATGGAGCTTACAGGTGTTCATTGTGATCTGTTATTAAGTCTCTCTCAGTGTTATGCTACATATCATTTCTGATTTCATCATTGGAAAAGTGACAGAACTCCAAAAAATGTCCACATGCATGCGGACTTGAAGTTTCCAATTTCTTAAAACAGTATTTTCAAAAGAAGTATTCTTAGTGTAAATATTAGGGCTGTCAAAGTTAACGCGATAATAACTTGATGATAACGCGTTTAACACAAATTTGTTTTAACGCCACTAATTTCTTTAACGCGTTAATGCAACTTGCAATTTTTAGACTGTAGCAGGCTCAGTTTTAAAGCTAAGCTACGTGAAGATCCTCATATGAAACTAAAAAACCTAAGAAATCCATTGTTACCAGCCATGTCATTCTAGCTTGTCGCAAAGGAGGCTAAATAACGCTCCAAACTTATCCTGAAAATGGGTTCTATGGGTACCCACGAGTCTCCCCTTTCCAGACATGCCCACTTTATGATAATCACATATAGTTTGGGGCAAATCATAGTCAAGTCAGCACACTGACACACTGACAGCTGTTGTTGCCTGTTGGGCTGCAGTTTGAAATGTTATGATTTGATCATATTTTTTTATGCTAAATGCAGAACCTGTGAGGGTTTCTGGACAATTTGTCATTGTTTTTTGTTGTTAATTAATTTCCAATCATAAATATATACATACATTTTCATAAAGAAAGCATATTTGCCCATGTTGATAAGAGTATCAAATACTTGACAAATGTCCCTTTAAGGTACATTTTGAACAGATTCAGATGAATCGCAATTAACTATGGACAATCATGCGATTAATCGCAATTAAATATTTAAAACGATTGACAGCCCTAGTTTATATACTACAAATGCTAAATATGGGAGTTAACAACGTGTCATTTTAGCAACATTTAAAAGGAGTCCCAACTGTCCAGCTACACATATTATCTGAAATTAAAAAAATCCCTCACATAGGACAGACCTTTTTTTTTTGATGATTGATTAGCTTTTCTGTCCTTTTCTGTTTTCAGAACCTGCTTTACCAAGAGTGTGTGCTGAATACTGCCAGTATCTTCCACACTTAAATCTTTTAAATCACCTGACCAGGGATTCACATATAGGAAAATATTTGACTCTATTTGAACTCATCTAATTAAAAGAGGGAAGCGTGCATTCTTTTCTTCCTTATTGAGTGAGCGTTAATTAAAAACTCTGTATGTCAAACCCACATTTGAATCCCTCGGAGCATCACAAAAATAACTATCTACCATCACCCAGAAACCATCCTAACTGTATGTCTCGAAGGTCTCCGGGGCTTTGCTGTTCAGTATCCAGTTCACCATTTTGAGCTCCTCATCTAACCACGCTCCTATTTTCTTTCCACATTGTTTGATTTAATTATGTTATCTATATTTGTCTTGTCTGGATTTTTGTGTGCGCTGCAGAAGATAGACTCTTTGTTAAAGTAGGGCACCTCTTCTCATTAGACACTCCCAGAAAAAAAATCATTATCATCCTTACAAACTAGAAAGTACTCTTCTTTGTTCCTAAATGATTAAGCAGGGCCTCTCTGGCTCAGCGTATTTAACTACAGCACTTTCAGCTGGTTGTTTGGGAGCCATTAGTGGAGGAGGAGAAAAAGTGGAGCTAACATTTAAACAAAAGTGGTGCGCACTTCCCAGCATCATGCCGTCTCTTTTTCCGTGGGTCTCTAGCAATGTTCTTATCACTCTCAAGTCGCAGTCCCTCATACATTCAATTTAAAAGGACAAACCAGAGTGACACTAGCTCTACTTACAATACACAAGATTCCAATTTGATATGTGGTTACGTTTTCATGAGCAAACTGTTGGCGTGAACAACATAAGGAGAGAGCGACTTGTGAGTGAATCTGAGTTACATTAAGGACATGGTAAGAGAGAATTTGAATTTGATGTTAATATTTGAGGATTTAGATGTGAGAATGTTGACTAGTGTTTCAGTGAAATCAAGGGAAGTACTATGGGGTATGTCCTCAAAATATTGCTGCCTTTGTATGGACACACAGAGAGAGAGACAGGCATTACAGTTGCTCCATGTTGACTCCAGGCTACAGGGACTGGCTGTAGAATCATTGGATTTCTTTTTTTTTTTAAAAAGAATAATTGATTTCAGTTTAAAGATGTGTTGAGGATGACTGTAGCTTGACTTATAGATTAGTCATTGTTATACAACGTATATAAGAGAATGATGTGTTGTGAAAATAAGGTCGAAAAGAGAGAAATTAGCTTTTTTTGTGTTGAAATATATAGAGATTCACATAAACGTATTGTTAAATATTAAGAGTAAATATTGTGTTCTGTAAAATCTATTTTGAGAAGTGTGTTGTTTTGTTTATGGTGATTTCACAAATCACTAAATTTTGGACTAAAGAAAGCCAAAGTGAAACTGGAACATCTCCATTCTGTTACAGACATAAGTATACTTCATTGAAATTTGCAACGTTACTAATAACTAAAAATCCATCTTTGGAACAGAGCCTTACTCAACAGTATGTCGTGGGATTATCTCCATATGTCTAGATAAGGACGGTGAGTTTTTTTTGAAAGCGATCTGATATTGTTTTTCTTTTTTAAAGTTGCCCTTAACGAATGCCATTTCCTGTAAGCCCCAGACCATTGTGGGTTAAACGTCATCGTTTGACAAAAGAGGCGAGTCCATGTGCGAGTGGAGTAGCCACAGCTAGACATGTCTGTAATACCAGCAGGACAGAGAGGATGGTCTGGTGTAGAAGCAGAGATTACAGCTACAAAAATGAACAAAATTACTTTAAAAGAGAACATATCCATTTTATGGATGTAGACAAAACCAAGTTATGACATAAGTCATTTTCATGGAAGTTAAGTAAGTTAAAGGGGAACATTTTCTATTAGCAGAAATGGAATACAGTCTTCATAACTATGTTTTCATTAGTGTATAATCACCTGAAACTAAGAATGGTTGTGCTTTCGTTAGCTTAGAATGAGGAGCGGGTCCTCTTCACGGAGTGCGCCATGTTACTCCGCCATGTTTCTACAGTAGCCCAGAACGGACAAACCAAACACTGACTCTAGAAAGAGCCTTTGGCGTATTTATGTTACCTGAAAGACACCGTAGTTTCCCGTGAGCCGCAGAGTACAAAAACGTGGTACCGCCAGTTGCCGTCTGACTTCAGTTGCTCCCAAAGTAGTGTTATTATGGTAAGGATGGCGTCAGAGCGAGGCGAATGACGTTACCACGGTTTTGCACTCGGCCGCTCACGTTACCAAAGTCGTGGAAAGGGAGGAGTGAGCTGAGGGGTACTCAGATGGTTGCAATCTGCAACCACACCACTAGATGTCGCCAAATCCTACACACTGTACCTTTAAGTACACTTTTTTTGCATGCTCACAAAGTAATCATTGATTAACTTTGTTTACAAAGGTCCTAATAGTACTATAAGTGCTGCGATGGATGCCGATTTGTCTCAGAATATGGAAAGTAGACCTCAGGAACATGTTTAATTTTTTCAGGAAGACCAATGAAAGAAATGTTACAGAAGCTGGTGGAGATGGCTCTCTAATAAACTGTAAATGAGCCTCCTGAATGATGGCAAGATGAAGCCCGAGACGTTTGTTTAATTCAAGAGTTGTGCAATGTGTTTAAATATGATGGACACTGAAACTCACACCTCACTATGTGTGTGCTACGTTAGACACATTGCTGTAATGAAGTCAGGGGAAGGATTGGTTTGTTGTACTGCAGGGTGATCCTGGATGTCCTTTAAAGATTGCCTGCCTTTGCATGGAGCAGTATTGAGCCACAGGGAACAGAGAGAGAGAGAGAGAGAGAGAGGGAGAGATTCCTGTAGCCAGGGCCTTACAGTTTCTCTATATGTGGGTCTGATACACACAGCAGCACCCAGGGCTAGAGAGACTGGCTGTTAGATCAAAGCATCACTGTGTCAAACTGGGCTCCAGGACATCCGTCCCCTCAGCCACATATCCCCAGCATAACCGAGCTAATGGGACTTCCCAGACAGAATCATGTGAGTTTGAAAACCTCTAAATGATGGGAGTAGCAGGGCCTCTGCACCGCCGTCTGAAAGGTTTGGATCCCTGCTCCTCCGCCAGAGATTTAAATTCCAGCAACAGCAGCATGCTGAGTCAAAGAATTGGATGAGTAGTCGCCGTTATCTGAACTTTGGTAATACCCCTGTGACTGTGACTCAAAATGTATCTTCAAATTTTTTTTCAGCATTTTTTCATCATACTGTGTATCATGAAGTCCCTTACAGCTAATTTGTAGATATGAATATCCCTGGGGCAGACAAAATGAAGTGCATGCTTTCATTTCCTTTTGATATGTTATCTGTGCGACTATCAGAGTGACAGATCCTGTTGTAAGTACTGCGGATATAGAAAATGATACACACAACATACAATAGTATCTACTGCAGCAAAGATTTCTACAGTATGTGATTCTCTCTCAGGCTCTCACCCCTCTCCCTCTGGATACTCTCCTATTTATTGGGCAGAGTTCCCTGTGTACACAACCAGTTCTCATGAATATTAAGTATGAAGTAAACAGGGACAGGAGACATTTGTCTGAACGTTAACAATGGCTAAGATGCCTTTAAATAAGAGGTTTAAGTGTTTATTCTGGATCTCAGAAACAACCACCCTCTAGGGAGTTTGTTTAAGTTGTATATTTTGGAGTTTGCTCTTCATGTTAAGAGTTTTTAATAGTATGAAAAGCAAAATACATCCAGTTATCCGCCATCCAGTGGATGCCTCATTATCTGGAGAGGTCAGGGTAAAGGCAAGACCTTTGCTATCAGGAAGGCCATTGGCTATTCCAGTACTGTAAGATCTCAGTCCAATATACAGTAAGTGCACAGAAAGGCAATTTAAGTCCAAACACTGGGTCAGTTCTTTTTGCAACTTTAGAATCTACAACTCATCAGATCTTGTAGTAGATGGCCCACCAAATACCAAAACTTTAGATTGACACTGAGATCAAAAAGTGGTTAATGGTATGCCATTATTGTTTTAATGACATGTGTCGATTCTGAGTGGTATGGCACTAGCTTATAGCACTAATAAATGGTATGCCACTCATGTGGCATGTCACTGGTGTTCCACTGCTGCATATGGCAAAAGATCATTTCCCATTTTAGGCAGCTGTCACTGCTGGCGAAGCCATTGCTACTTTTGGACAAAGTTCGACCATTAACATTAGCTGTGTGCCAACGGGAATTACAGTATGTCAAAATGTCACTTTTATTCATATAATGTAAGAAATCGTTTATGTCAGTGGAACGCGCTATGTGTGTTTGGTACAGTATACTGTTTTCCATATGTCAGTAAAGAATCGTAATATGCTGGTGGACATGATATGTGGCTATGGAACACCAGTGATATACTGTCCAACAACAGTAAGACGGCAGTGGCGTTGGACAGGTACAGTGATTTCTTCTAGTAAAACAGGTCGTATTCAGCAACGGCCTGTTATAATCAGCACATATCAATAAGAATAGTTATATGCCGGTGGGAACATAAACTGTAAATAAATGTATATGTATATTAGTGGACGTAGTCACTGTGATGTCACCCATTGGTTTGTGGACTGCCGTTATGAAGCCTCAAGTTCGGCATTTTGGCTGACGCCATCTTTGTTTTTTGCAACCAGAAGTGACGCGAGAGGGTGGAGCTAAGTACAACATAAGGCGGAATAAGACATTTTTAGTTGACCAAAATGTTACGACTAACTTTCATGAACTGAAAACACACTGTGAAAGAGTTAAAGTTGTAAGACGAAAACACAGACAACTCCCAGACCGGACAACGCCGTGGTAGCGACCTGTCATTCACAATAGCCACGCCCTAAAGCAAACTCTGCTTTATGGTCTATTTGACTCTAAATGGGACCATAATTTACTAAATGAACATCATGCTGTATTGAAAAAGACTTGAAACTAGCGACTGAGAGCATTAACTCATGTTTACAATGTTTACTGAGGTAACAAATCAAGTGAGAAGTAGGCTCATTTTCTCATAGACTTCTATACAATCAGACATCTTTTTGAAACCAGAGGAGTCGCCCCCTGCTGGCTGTTAGAAAGAATGCAAGTTAAAGGTACTTCCGCATTGGCTTCACTTTTCAGATCCGGAGGTTGCCCACTGGGTGGAAAGTGGTTTGTGACAGTGGAACATACAGTGGCATACACTCTATAAAGGCCATAGACCAGTAGAAGAGTGACATATCACTCAAAATCGACATGTGCCACTAAACCAAGAATTGCATACCATCAGCCACTTTTCCATGGCCACAGTCCAAGCTTTTAAAAGGGATACCTCTAGCAGAATAATGTGCATTCCGTCCACATTCAGTCCGTTTTAATGCAGCCTCCTCGCTGTCAGAGTAAATGTCAGACACAGGTGTAAGCAGACTGAGAATGAGTAAATAGTGAGAGAAACCCACAGAGAATTTAATTATTCAGAGATAATGAGCCCCAACCGTGGACATTGTTAGTGTTAGCTCACTACTTAGTGTTAACTAGCTTATGAAGTACAGAGCAGTAAAATAAACTATGAGCTAATGCTCCTCACTCAATCTGTAGCACAGTTTATCCAGTATATCAGAACTGCCCGTCTATTTTGTGCTCAACATGTTAATTTCTCTTCAGGGAGATGAGTTGCTCGGTTACCGCTAGGCTAGCAGGTGCTGCTGCCTATCATCATGGCTGACTCAGCCACCCCCAAAAACCCTCAGGAAGCCACGATGTTCGTCATGATGAGAAGCTTTTTATGCTCTCCGAGTAATTTCTGGAAACCACCATTAATATGCATTTTCCCCTGAAATGAATCTTTAGGCATAGTGTCAGATTTTATTGTATAACAGTGGTGTTCAGAGTTCAGCACAGCACTGTTATGATAAGGTGTAACAGGATGTGTGTGAATTTGCTGCTGAGCAATCTGCTGGAGTCAGCACTGACCAAGATCCCTGAGGAACATATCCAGCACCTTGTTGAATCTGTATCAGGCTGTTTCCGAGGCAACAGTGGGTCCTGTTTTCTATAGGCTACTGGCTAGGTGGGTACAGGATATAGAGATAGACATAATGTGTGTGAAAATGTTTGTTATAAAGACACAGAAACCGGAAAATTGATGTATGTATGTATGTATGTACAGTATGTATGATATATGATCTACTGTATATGTATATATATACTGTATATATATAGTTATGTGTATATATTTGTATGTATGTATTTATGTATATGTATGTATGTACATATACAGTATATGTGTGTGTATATACAGAATATGTATATATGTATGCATATATGTATGTATATGTATATATACAGTATGTATGTATATATGTACAGTGTGTATACATATATATTTATATATATATATACATATATATATATATACATATATATATATATATGTATATATATATATACATATATATATGTATACACATATATATGTGAGTATATATACGTATATGTATGTATATGTGTATACATGTATATATACAGTATATGTATGCATATATATTAATGTATGTATGTATGTATATATATTAATGTATGCATATACACTCACCGGCCACTTTATTAGGCACACCTGTTCAATTGCTTGTTAACACAAATAGCTAATCAGCCAATCACATGGCAGCAACTCAATGCATTTAGGCATCTAGACGTGGTGAAGACGACTTGCTGAAGTTCAAACCGAGCATCAGAATGGGGAAGAAAGGGGATTTAAGTGACTTTGAACGTGGCATGGTTGTTGGTGCCAGAC
>CAKAKR010000473.1:0-19359 GCA_916700685.1 Adelosebastes latens | reverse complement strand
TATTTTATGTAGCGTGCTTACATACACAAGAAACTTGTCCTAGAAAAATAAAATTCAAAATAAAAATACACTATAGATATCTGATAATAAGCAACTTTTAGTTGCCTTGAGAATTGAATTGTTATAGCTGCAGACAAATCTACTGTACGTTTCCCCCACAACCTGCTGGTTACTGAATCATATTAAGTCCTTCATCCTTTAGTTCAGTGTAGGTTGTGACCCCTTAAAATAAAGTACATAATATCTGTGCGTTATTACCAGGTTAGCCAAAAGGAAATTTTCCCCTATTTAATTTTAATACTTTAGAGTTCTGATAATGTAAAATCATGTAATTCACAAAAAAAGTCTGAAAAAACTTTAATTTTGTACAGCATAAATGTCTTTTCTGTTCTCTTCCTATTAGAGTTCGACCGATGGTGGAATTTTAAAGGCCGATATAATAATGATAGTTTGGAGCAGGAAAAAGCCGATAGCCGTTTATTCGACCGATATCTTTTTTTACTTCTGCACCAGCCTAGTCGGCTGCTTTTGCATAAGCCGTTGTTAATGAATAATTTTTTGTCACTGAGAATTTAATCACTAGTAAGAGAATATCCTGAAGTGTGATTTGGTGGATTACATTGTTGGAATATGTTCTATTCATTTACAATAGGCAATGCGCTGTTCTGTGGCTTATGACTGGCCAGGATTACTTCTGTTGCGTGTCCTGCTACATTGTTAAACGCCATTCTTACAAACTATTAATGTTCGTGCATATTCCCGGGGTAAGGAGGATCCTTAAGTGTGCGATTTCCTTTGATGAATGTATAGTTACATGGCTGGATTATTTGGGAGAGAGGACGCCAAATTGGTAAATTAAAGTAACAGTGAATGATTTCCTCCCTGTCTGCCTGTAGTTTATCTGGGAAAAAGAGCTGATTGTGTTGCCTTATATATTCGAGATATAACCTTTTTTCTCCCCCTCTACCTTGACTTTGTGTATGGAGCCTCTTTGCAAAACGGTGATGTACATCCCCATGTGACGGGCGGGAGAAAACGACCTATCGACGCCCATTAATCAGTCAAACCATTAATCAGCCAAACCATTAATCAGCCAAACCATTAATCAGTCTACCGCTACTTCCTATTAATTGTGTGTCAGTCAGCTATACCAAATATGCTGTCTTACACTAGGTGTTTCAAACTTTATCCTTCCTCTCAGCTGCTTTGACAGGTGAAAACTATATCCTCAGAAGCCGATATGACATGATACTGTCTAACTGGTTCACACTGCATCAGCCCTGCAGCCTCCGAGACTGTATCTGATGAACTAGACAGGAGGGATCATGTAATGTGTGAAATATATTTTTATATAAATTCAGCAGTGAATCTAATCTGGCTTCCCTTCTGACTCAACGGCCAAAGCTCTGAGGCTGGAAAACATGGCCGTGGAGCTTAATGTCTTTTTGTCAATTGAAAGTGAATATAAGATGTTGTATTCACTGTTCACAAATACAGTATATTGTTTCTTTATATTGTCAGATGTTGCGTCGCTGATCAGGCCAACAGTTGTGTCTCCTGGGAGCTCATTATTCTGGGGATGAAGTGTCAGGTGAAGTCTTGAAAAAAGAATCTGAGGCATTGGTACGTACATAATGGTGCAAGCACTTTGTGTTATTCAAGCTTGATATTTTGTAAAATATTAGGTGACAAATGGCTGCCAGCACTTTGAGGAAGCACCTGTGGCACTGATCAATATTTTCAAGTTTTCTGAGGAGAGTTTGCATCGTCTCCGGCTGCATCTTCACCCTTTCTTCCTTGCAGATTAGGTCATGTTCAGCCAAGCTGGATAGCAGCTATCATCATCATCCAATAAATGTTTAATGGAATTTAATTTGGTTTGGTTGTGCTGCTCAGTGACTCCTACAGTCTTGTTCTGAAGCCACTTCAGTGTTGATTTAACTGTATATTGAAAGGGGTCACTGTCCTGTTGGAAAACTCAGTTTAGGGTCATGAAGGATGTCCCCTGAGTAATATTCATTCATTGGATCACAGACCGTTCCTTTGACACAGTTTTAAAGGGTGAATGCTGAATTATATAGGACAAAAACTGCTGCTTTACTGCTCTACTTTGCTTGCAGACTAAGGTGCGATCAGAGGGGCAACATGACTGTCAATTTCAATTAATAGGCGCTTTTTCACAGGAAGCATTATAACATGTCACAGTGGGAAAAGTACAGGTGTAAACAATAAAATGAATCAAGGCTGAGTTCCATATAGCTGCTTCAGTTTCAGGGTCCTGGTATCATGCATGCTGGCTCCCTGTCGCATTGTGATGACTGTGAGGCTGCATATAACGATTTTTTTCATTGTCGATTAATCATGTCCTGGTTTAAAAACTTCTAACCAAAGTTGTTTTCATCATGTTGATAGCATTGCGTGTTGCTTATCTAACAACCGGTGTAGGTCCGTGACATCATCAGCCTAATTGATTCACCTCACCAATAAGCTGGTGCAATGCTATTTATTAGCTGGTGTTTCCTCACACCGTTACCTCCAGATGATGGCTTAACCAAAGCTTCAAGTTGCAACAATGGCCTTGCAAAATCCCTTTTCACTAACTTTACTCTTAAAGTATGAACTTCATTATGAAGACAAACATAACTTTGCTGTGCTTGTGAAATCAGTAGCACCGGCAATGTGCGTTGGGAGTAGCAGGAGCAGGTGCGTTGTCAGAGTACCAGGTGGTAGTAGACTGCTGATTCAGCAGAAATCTTCACCTGCATATAGGTACAAATTCATCTCAACCATCCAGAACAGTGTGAACAATGTGGCCTGTCATGTGTAACAGATGCTCGTGTACTGTGACAGTTCTGGTTCTGTGGCATGTTGTCAGTGTACCCATCATCTGTTAAATACTCATTTTAATACTATTAATTTTTAAAATAGAAAAAGAGGCATGTCAAATAAATAAGGGGTGCAATTGTGCAGAAGTAAATAAATGCATAAATACATAAACAAATACATACATTTAAAAATAAATATAAATAAATAAAAGATGAATGCAAAAATAAATACAAAATAAATACAAAAATAAATGAATGAATTAAAAAAAAAAATTAAAATAATTAAATAAAAGGGAAAATTAAACAGAAGAGTAAATAATTAAGAGAATTAATACAAAGGTAAATAAATAAAGAAGCAAAATAAAACAGAAATATAAATTTGTAACATTTTAGCAATTAATAAATGACTACATTTATTTTGAATATTATTTTTGGTACAGTTAATGGCATATTTATTTATCAAGTAATTTATTTATTTATTCCTTTTTGATTTTAGCAGGTTTCACTAAAATAGAAAGAGTGGCATGTCAAATTCAAAACTAACCAGTAGAGGGAGCCATAACACAAGTCATGTGAAGTTGCAGAGTAAGTACATAAGTACTATATGTCTTCTATTATGGTAGATTGTCAGCCTGTGTGTACTATTTTAAACTAGAAAAGCACATTTTCCTAAATTATAAAAGCAACAGAGTTAAGTAATGTGGTGTCTTTACAGTGGCACTGCTGACAATTACAAGTCATTTACTTGCAGAGTTTTTTGCAACTCTACAGACTTTCTCATAGATGGAAGCCTCATTAACCCTAGCTCTCAGTCTAATTAGCGTAGGACCCTCTGAATGTGACTGCCTTTTTGCAGTTCATCCTTCACTTTTTCACTCAGCGTGCAGATGCTGACTGGTGTTTTGTTAGTAATTACAAACAATGATGGGAAATTCATGTGTTTAGTGCTGGAACGGGACAGAGGATGCTTCCTGTTCACACGACCCACAGCTTTGGGATTGACAGCCAGCACCTGAGATACTGTAGAAGGAGAATAATGAGGGAGAGGGAGGAGAGATAAACTCACCAGGGGACTTATTCATGATTAGACTACAGGCCTGTGAGACAGGAATGAAATGCATAACTGCCGCAGTTATAATGTGAGCTGGTTTCTTGCTGCATGATAACAGTTGAGATACAGTGAAAGTAGGACTGGTTGTGGATGAAATAGGGCATGAATAGAAATAGCTCCGTAGCCTGGGCTCCACAGTCTCTGGAGGGAGTGCTGTGTCAGTAGCCTCATGAGTGCTGTTAAGCCGGTGGCTGTCTCTTCTCCGTCCAGGTGCGTGTGCGTGTTTTTTGCTCGTGTGTGGGAGATCCTGCCCAGGACTCACAAGCTCCTGGAATCTATGAGAAAGCACAAGGCCTCTGCCAACTGCATTAAGATTAAAGGCATTGACAAGGAATGTGTTGTTGCCAGCTCAGATGGGGCCTGCATAATCTGGGACCTGGTGGAAGCCAGAACTCGCCCACTCAACCCCTTCTGTTTCTTTTCTGCTGAAACTAATTCACATCACAGGAGCGGTTTAAGTCAGTTTAGGTCTGATGGAGGCGATCGTCTTGTTAAACCTTCAAAAACTTTTGTAGAACATCGTATTTAGTCACTCTGTCTGTGTTTGTGGGCATTTTGAGTCAGGTGGTTACACTGATCAGCACTGTCCACCACACCTACTGTACCAGATACAAGGCAGGTCATTATACAGAGTGGATTGTGCTGATCATTGTGCTGTATTACATTTGAGTTTAGATGTAGTGGTAAATAGGGCTGGGAATCACCAGAGGCCCCACAATACAATTTTATCACGATGTTTAGGTCACGATACGATCTTATTGTGATCTTATAGCTAGCTAGCGTATAGTCATGCACCCTAACCCCATCATGACACAAGTTGATTGACAGCCCCCTCATTTGCATAATGATTCAGAAATGTATGAGGAAAAGAATACCGAAATAAATAAGTTTGAGGAAATAAATAAGGGGTGAAATGCAAAGGGAAAAGCATGCAAAAATAAATAAATAAATAAATACATAAATTTAAAAATAAATAAAAGATAAATGCTAAAATAAATGAAAGAATTATGCAAAAATAAATAAATAAATTTAGAAATAATAAAATTAAAATACAAAAAATAAATAAAAGGGAAAATTATACAGAAGACTAAATAAATAAGGGTATTTATACAAAGGTAAATAAATATGAAGCAAATTAAAACATAAATATCAATATATGTCACATTTTATCAATTAATTAATGACAGCATTTATTTTTAATATTATTTTTGGTACAGCTAATGGCATATTTATTTATTTATTTATTTATTTATCGAGTCATTTATTTATTTCTTTATTCATTCATTCTTTTTTTCATTTTGGCAGGTTTCGTCCTCCATACTGTTCATCTCAGAGTTTTCATTCACATATCTTGAGGTCAGAGGTCAAAAGACCCCTTTGGAAAATGGCCATGCCAGTTTTTCCTCGCCAAAATTTAGCGTAACTTTGGAGCGTTATTTAGCGTTCTACCTGACAAGCTAACATGACATGGTACCAATCGATTCCTTAGGTTTTCTAGTTTTATATGATACCGTTGGATTGTTAAGAGGTTAATAGTTTATATAATAAAAAATCAATATGTATACGCAAAATATCACGGTACTACACTGTATCGATTGTTTTCCCCCTACCCCTCGTAGTAAATGCTCTACATGTGTGATGTACGTACTGTATGCTCTTTCCTCTGGTGGTATTTACTGTAGCACAGCAGCCATCGCAGGGCAGTGTGACAGTGCTACTGCATTGTTCTTTTAGTTAAGGGAGTGCTTGTTCCCGGAGCAGACGGCATATATGACTCAGACGACCAGATGGTCTCCGTTGCCTACTTCATCTTTGGGAATGACATTTACTTCTTTTAAAGAGAAGAGCGTCACAAGCAAATTACCTCTCCATTTATAGGCAGACTTAAATATTAGGGCACCACGCAGCAACACTGATCTAATTATGTGTGCTGCTGCAGCACTCTGGAAGAAATACACCTTGCTGTGTTTTTTTGTTTATATTATCATAACTTAAAGTTGGTACCACATTAATGTTCAAAGAGTTGTCCTTTTGAGTGAGATGTTCCCTCACATCAAAGACAATGAAATATAGGCCACACATAGATGAAGGAAATACATCTACTGTATGTCTTTGGGATGGTGCACCTCCTTTTACATAGTGAGAGAAGAACTGATATGGAATTAGATGCCGGTGTTATCCACGGGAGAAATCATCTTTGCAAGAGAAATATTAAAAAGTACCTGGAAAGGAAAAGTGCAAAATTGCTCTAAAAATAGCATCAAATAACAACTGAAAGCGAGGCCAAAATAAGAAGGAGACCAAACCCAGAGGTGATTATTGCTTAGCCACAAACTCTCAAACATGCACAGCTCTGCTGTTGATACATGGCAGCAGCTCAGAGGTGCCCTGGGGTCATTACTGCAGAAGGTAAAAAGTTGTATGTTTCATCTAGTCCCTTAGAGAAGAATGATGGAAATACTCCAGTTGGTGGCTTTTTAGTAGTTTCATCACAACTCCATTCTGCTGTCAATGACTGTGAAAAATACCATTTATATGGCTTGGGTTTGTTTTGGCTGAGTAGTCGTCAAAAATATGGATTTAAGCAGGAGAGGAGGATGTCAGAGGACTTACTATGTACAGTAGTTCCTCCTGGCCGAGTGGAGCCTTACATTTTGTTTGGGGTCACTGTAACAGAGTGAGATCGTCTTTGTCCGGCCCTGGAGGTATCTACATGCACAGAAGTCCCCCAGGTACTGCAGATATCACACTGCTTAAACTTGCCGTAGGCAGAATGTTTTTGGCATCATTGGGCACAAATTCCATTATAACCTTTCAGCATATTGTGTTGTGTTTGTAAGTGTTCTGAGAGAAAACTAGACTTCTGCAGCTCCTCATGGCTCTGTTTTCAGGCTTTAGAAAATCTAGAGAGAGAGCGTTCCTATTGAGCGTTCATTCAACGGATCCAGCTGTCAATCACTCGCAAACTGAAAAGGGAAAAGTTTGCTCCAGCTGGTGGTGGGCGGTGCTTGGTATTTCCTCAACTGATCTCAACAAACTTTCTCATTTTACAGCGAAACAGTACACTACAAGATGTTTCTGGAAACATTTGAGTCGAGAAACAGGCATTACAGTAACAGAATATTGATTCATATTAGATCAGCGCTGCCTAGTTTGACCGTTTGATCGAGAGTGATTGACAGCTGCTCAGAGACGGCAGGCTCCAGCTCGGCTCTGATTGGTTGTTTTCCTCCGGTCTGTAAAATCTTGCAGATTCCATTAGGAGCACCGGAGGACACAGAGGAACATCATTTTGTTTCAGATTACCTGTCTCATGCACTACTGTCAGAATATAGTGACCGTTTTATAAAAATAACTTTTTTAATCGTATTTTCTCCAATTCTACCTACTGCTGCTTTAAAGGGGATCATATGTGTGTTTTTGGAACATTAAAGCATGTTAATGTTCACCGAGAACACATTATTTTTCTCATACTGTCTGTCTGAATATACCTGTATTCACCCTCTGTCTGAAACGCTCCGTTTTAGCGCCTGTGTCTTTAAGACTCCCTCCTGAAAAAGCCCAGTCTGCTCTGATTGGCTTGCGAGAAAAATATGCTGCACCTTTGCAAAGACAGTTCTCAAACTGTGGGTGATATATTCTAATGAGCCTGCATGTGACATAGGAAGGGCAGCCAAATCTGAATGGTTTGTTGAATCTGATCTAGGCAGCCCACAAAAAATTGACTGGGTTGTCTTATTTCACAGTTCGTGGGTTGGTACAGTAGGCACTCCAGATACACAAATGTATGAGCACAAGCACTGAAAAAGTGAGTTTTTCATGATATGTCCTCTTTAAAGCAGGTGAGACTTGCTGCTCCCCATCGGCACAAATGTGAGACCTACTGTATTTCATAGAAGTTAGATTTATTTGATTAGTTAGTGTCTGCAGTGTTGGTTCGCATGACCAGGTGGCATGTATCCTGAGCGCAGGCTCTTCTGCTATGTGCACTCATGGCTGTTTCTAGCTCTCAGCTTAAAGTATTTCATGAGTATTCTTGACTTTCCTCTCTCTTGAAATTGAGCCTGCTGGTGGTACTCCATGCCATCATCAGCAGCAGCAGCACTCTGAAGGGAAGCAGAGTAGGAGGCTCCTCTACTTGGCTCAGACTCACTCTTCAGGTTGCATTAGCAGCGAGGAGGAGAGTCAGTCAAAATGCTTTTCCTCACTGCTGCAAAAAAATCTGCAGTTTTTTGGTGTTAGTAAGACAGCCCTGTGCGATTAAACGTATCTAGTGAGCAAAGGAGATAAGCCGTGCCGCTCTCCTTTACTTCATAGCCCAGGAATGATAGTAATAATCCAGGACACTGTAACCTGTGATGAATGCCTTCCAAGGCTTAGCTAATGAATTTCCTCAGACGAGATAAGCTCTCTTATTGCCTTTTTTTATTCTTAATTGGCAGAAATCAGTACAATAGACCAGTGATTCCTTCCTCGTGTACCCAAGGGAGCACTTCTGGAGTTGCCAGAGTGTATGTGGCAAGAAAGAAAATAAATCATGCTTGATGTAAAGGCCTATAAATGTCCTAAAAGTGTTTCTATGATACAGTTAGTTACATGCCACCACTGCACTGCTTTCAACAGATAATAGGATTAACGATATAGTCACTTACATGCATTTAAGTACTGTACTGTACTACAGTTTTGAGTTACTTGTACTGTACTTTACTTGAGTTTCTCAATGTTTTGCCACTTTATATTTTACAACATTTCAGATGGATGTATTGCACTTTTTACACCACTACATTTATTTGACAGTTATAGCTACCAGTTACTTTTCAGGCTAAGGTTAAAGGACCAGTGTGTAACATTTTGGGGGATGTACTAGCAGAAATGGATTATAATATTCATAACTATGTTTTCATTAGTGTATAATCACCTTAAACTAAGAATCATGTTGTCATTAGCTTAGAATGAGCCTTTCATATCTACTAAGGGAGCGGGTCCTCTCCATGGAGTCCTACATGTTGTTACTCCATAGTAGCCCAGAACGGACAAACCAAACACTGGCTCTAGCGAGAGCCTTTAGCTTTTTTACGTTACCTGAAGGCCACCGTAATTCTCTAAAACGCTTGTGAAACTGCGGTAATGTGAGCCGCAGAGTGCTAAACTGTGGTACCGCCAGCCGCCTCCTGACTTTGTTGCTCCTAAAGTAGTGTTATTATGTTAAGGATGGCCTCTGAGTGAGGTGAACAGCGTTACCACGATTTTGCACTAAACGGCTCACGTTTCCACAGTCTTGGAAAGGGAGGAGTGAGCGGAGGGGTACCCACGAAATGCTGACAAATATATATAATATATATATATATATATATTTTATAAGCTTATATATACAGTATATATAAGCTTATAAAAATACAATGCATTGCTAAAGATTAAATAAGTGGTTCTAAACCATTTTAGCTTGCAACAACCCAGATGAGTTGTTAGCAGTTCCACCTGCTGTTGGAGGAAAAAAGAGGAAAAATATTTTCACAACAAAGATTAGAGGAAAGTCAAGAAATGTTAATTTGTGTCGCAGAACTTCCGTTATGCTTCACTAATCATCTCATGACCCCTCAGATTTACTTTGTGACCCTTTGGAGGGCCCGACCCGAATGCTAACTGTATATAATGTAGTTAAAACCAGCTACAACAGTCAGTGTTCACAATCCTACAATGTCAGATATAATAAAATAGGAGTCACGCGGGGCATTTTTCCTACAGAATGAGTACTTTTACTTCTGACTAGGTCTTTCAAAGTTAACGCGATAATAACGCGATAATAACGCGATAATAACGCGATAATAACGCGATGATAACGCATTAACGCAAATTCATTTTAAGGCCACTAATTTCTTTAACGCATTAACGCAACTTACGATTTTAAGGTTGTAGAGGGCTCCGTTTTAAAGCTAGAGTGAAGATACTGACACCATATAAAACTAGTAAACCTACGGAATCCATTGGTACCTGTACCTGTGAGGGTTTCTGGACAATATTTGTCATTGTTTTGTGCTGTTAATTGATTTCCAATAATAAATATATACATACTTTTGCATAAAGCAAGCATATTTGCCCATTCCCATGTTGATAAGAGTATTAAATACTTGACAAAATCTTCCTTTAAGGTACATCTTGAACAGATAAAACAAATGTGTGATTAATTTGTGATTAATTTGCAATTAATCGCGATTAAATATTTTAATCGATTGACAGCCCTACTTTTGATACTTTAAAGGGACTGTTTGTAACTTTTTACACGTATAAATCAACCGGGTCAGTTTCCCATGCGCGCTTGCATATGCGCTCTCGCGTGTGACTACCCTGTTCAGACTCAGACTCCAACACAAACTACACGGAAGCACCAAAATCGCAAAGTTATATCTAGTGAAGCCCGTCTTGCAAAACAGTTTCAACTCTTCCTGCTCCAGCCTCCCGACCACGGCCAGAAGACACAGGGGAGACCGTAGCTTTGGTCTCCAGTACCGGAGTCTCTGCTCCTCTGCCTGCCTGCTTTCACTCACACACCGCGCGCGTTCTTGCGCTCCACTCTTACGTGCATGCGCGCACATTACACACTGCAGAAGAGTTAGTTTAGCTCTGAGAATATCTAGTGAATGTACAGTGGACGTTTGTGCAGAAATAAATGCTGCAGCTCCTCCAGACCAACAGAGGTTTTCCGTGCCTTGTGAAGTGACGGGGCTCCGCAGCGAGAAACGTTATCGTCTGCGACCGGGTGCCGGTATCTCCCCGGAGAGACCTTCCTCTGGTCAGCTAACATTACTGCCAAGCAGGTGAAATATAGAGTGATATTGTGGTTTTAGCTGACGTGTGTCACCTCACTGTTTTGAGTGATGCTCGTTCATGTCTATTCAGAGCGAGCAAGCGCGAGCCCGATGCTGACTTTCGTTGACTTAACGGCCACAGGTGTCGCTGTTAACAAGCATTTCTGAAAGTCACAAACAGTCCCTTTAAGTAGACTACATCCTGCTGGTAATACTTCAGTAGGCCCTTACTTAGATGAGATTTTGAATGAAAGTCTTTAACTTATATGAAGTTTTTCATATACTATGTTATATTGATACTTTTAGAGTACTTTGCCCACCACCAGTGATGGAAAGTCAAATAAAAACATTTCCGTGTCAGACTGGTTGTCCAGTGCTGACCACATGAATCCACAGTGAGTGTGTACAGTGCTCTGTTATCTGGTCCATGTGCAGGAGGAGTGGGAGTGGGAATGGGAGGGTTCAGCCACACAATCAGCAGCTTTCTCTCCAGGAGGCTCGGTGTGGAGCGATGGGAGGAGAGAGGAGCTGCTCAGTGCTGCAGCTGGATGTGGTGCCGGGGCATGACGAGACGCTGCTTGTGACAGCAGCGGTGTGTCGGAGCGAAAATGAACGCCTTCAGTAAGTGCTGGGATGGACGAGGAAGGTTTACCGTCAGCGCAGGGTGGAATAACAGAGAGCTGTTGTTGTGTCTCCTGACTGGGGACACTGGCGGAGAAGTGACACATCAGTTATCAGTGTGAGAACTAGACGAGCGACGGACGGAGTAGAGGAGGAGAAACTGTCATGGAGAAACAGAGCAGAGTCAAGGAGGAAATGCCCACATCGAAGGAGGAGAAGCGCAAGGAAAAGAAGCCGAAACCTGGGAAGCTTTTCAGAAGGAAGTCGCTGAAGTCCGTGGGGAGTTTTATGAACAGAATCATCAAAACTTTGGGCACTTTGACGCACTTTGGAGACGCGCAGAACTCGCAGGACTTGGAGGACGACGACGGGGGGTTTCGAAACGGCGCACCTTGCACCCTGAGCGCCGGATCCGGGATCATCATCAAAGAGGTCCTGCATGTGACCTGGGACCGAGCGGTGAAGAACACTACCAGCACGTCTTCATCACTGTGCACCGGCAGAGAGAAACTACTTTACCAATACGCAGACAAAATCCCAGGTGTGCTGGGGCTGAAAAACCACGGCAACACCTGCTTCATGAACGCGGTGGTCCAGTGTCTGAGCAACACCGACCTGCTGGCGGAGTACCTGGGGCTGGAGAGGTACCAGCTGGACCTGAGTCAGACCACGATGAACGGGCTGGTGAGAGGTGAAGAGACGAGGGAGAAGTCCAAGGGAGAAGTCACCGAGCAGTTGGCATCACTTGTCAGGGCTCTGTGGACTCTGGAGTACACCCCACAGCTGTCTGTGGACTTCAAGGTATACCCAAAGTACAACACATGATGCCAAAAACACTCAGGGTGCCTTCCAAATCGCAAATCTTTTTCTTTTTACTTTTAGTACGTACTGCAGCTGCCAATACAAAGTACATACTACTGTTTCATGCAGTATGCACACAATTGGGACATAGTACTTTGTCATAACATTGCACCTTGAACTTCGACCCTCTTGCTCATATATATCTGCTGTGCAGAGGATTGGGGGTCAGAATAGCCAGAAAAAATACTGCATTTGACATACTACACTGTTAAAAAAAAACAGTTTTTTTAAAGAAATTTTATATTTTTTTGTCTGTATTTAAAAATGACAGAAAAAAAAATTAAAAATTACATGTTTCATGTGTGATTTATATGTAAATGGTCTTAGATTTACAGTATTTTTTGTAATCACAATCGTAATTATCTGTATTTAAGCTTTTCTTGATCATTTTTAAAGATAATTATTCTGTTTTTTAGAGGTTTATGACTCTATTTTAACAATTCATTTATGTTAGAAGAAAAGGATTCATTGAATTCTAAAAATATTTCTTGTAAAAATACAGATTTTTTTTGCAAAACTTCTGAGTTAATGTAAATTTGGGCTTTTACAACGTAAAATTACATGTTTCATTTGTGATTTATATGTAAATGGTCTTAGATTTACGGTGTATGACTATTCTAACAATAAATATATGTTAAAAGTAAAATATTTCTTTTAAAATTACAGTAATAAAGGCTAATTATATAACGATATTTTATTTTTTACAGTTTATTTATGTTAATTAACGGACAGTATTTTTCAGTTTTTTAACAGACATTTTCTGGCGCCCCTGCTGCCGGAAAATTTCCGTTATTTTACACTTTTTTTTTTTTTACAGTGTATGATATACCAAATCTTTTCTGGCTTACTAAATAGTGTGGTAGAATGAGTATTGGAGCGCACAGCCGGTCGCATTTCTCTGAGCAGTGAATATATGAGCAAGATGGTCAAAGTTTGTGCAATGTTATGATGAAGTATAAAGTTGTATGTCCCAATTGTATGCATACTGCATGCAACAGAACCTACTTTATAAGGGCAGCTGCAGTACGTACTGAAGTAAAACGAAAAAGTATGGGATTTGGAACGCAGCATCAGTCTACAGGTGGACATGAGCTCAGTAGGGAGTGAACTTAATAACACAGTAGGTTCAGGGATTAAAAGTACTAAGGTAAGGGCAGCCTTACAGTTTCAGTGGTACGCTACTGTTTAGTCAAACATAATCACATGTTATACACACAGTATGCCATGAACACCACTATGAAGTACACAGAGTTGCCTGAAATCTTACATCATTAGCTATAATTGCCTATAGCAACCATTCTCTTCCCACACGCCATAACAAGCATACCGTGCTTTGCACTGTGACCTCAGTGTTTTCCTGCTAGCTCAGTGGTTCCCAACCTTTTACTTAGGGCAATGGTTCTCAATCATGGGTCCGGGGACCCCCAGGGGTCCTTGTGGGAGTTCGAGGGTGTCCCCAGAAAAATGGGGAATAGTTTATTTCCATCCATCCATTTTCTTTCCGCTTATCCGAGGCCGGGTTGCGAGGCAGCAGGCTTAGCAGGGAATTCCAGACATCACTCTCCCCAGCTCTTCCTGGGGGACCCCGAGGCGTTCCCCAGACCAGACGAGATATATAATCTCTCCAGCGTGTTCTGGGTCTACCCCGGGGCCTCTTACCAGTTGGCCGTGCCCGGAAAACCTCCAAAGGGAGGCGTCCACGAGGCATCCTGATCAGCTGCCCGAACCACCTCAGCTGGCCCCTTTCGACGTGAAGGAGCAGCGACTCTACTCCGAGCTCCCTCCGGATGTCTGAGCTCCTCGCCCTATCTCTAAGGCTGAGCCCAGCCACGCTAGGAGGAAGCTCATTTCGGCCGCTTGTATCCGCAATCTCATTCTTTCGGTCACTACCCAAAGCTCATGACCATAGGTGAGGGTTGGAACGTAGATGGACTGGTAAATCGAGAGCTTTGCCTTCTGGTTCAGCTCCTTCTTCACCACAGCGGTCCGGTAGAGCGCCCACATAGCTGCAGACGCCGCACCGAACCGCCTGTCCATCTAACGCTCCATTTTACCCTCACTTTGTAAATAGTTTATTTTCACTATTTAATTCACTATAGAAGTGATAACAATGTGAGTAAGAGTCATGAGAGTGACTATTCTGATCACAGGTTTCACTTCCTTCAAGGTTATCTCCTCAACTGTAGTTGACAAATATAGAATTCTGTCTTCATCGTATCTAACAACCAAAATATTTTCAGATGGAGGTCCCTGAAGTGAAATCTTATCAAATGGGGTCCGTGAGCTAATGTGTATCAATTTAGGTGTCTCATAGGCCATTTTTTAACTGAACTATAATGCATTCTTAAAAAACAGCACTTTACATCTGACCTTAAAGGGAGAGTATATGTCTGACCGACAGAGTATGTCAACATGGGAGTGGGCAAAAATGCTTGCTTAATATAAATGTATGTATATATTTATTATTGGAAATCAATTAACAACACAAAACAATGACAAATATTGTCCAGAAACCCTCACAGGTACTGCATTTAGCATAAAAAATATGCTCAAATCATAACATGGCAAACTGCAGCCCAACAGGCAACAACAGCTGTCAGTGTGTCAGTGTGCTGACTTGACTATGACTTGCCCCAAAACTGCATGTGATTATCATAAAGTGGGCATGTCTGTAAAGGGGAGACTCGTGGGTACCCATAGAACCCATTTTCACTCACATATCTTGAGGTCAGAGGTCAAGGGACCTCGCCAAAATTTAGCACAAGTTTGGAGCGTTATTGAGCCTCCTTTCCGACAAGCTAGTATGACATGGTTTGTACCAGTGGATTCATCAGGTTTTTTAGTTTCTAGCTTTAAAACTGAGCCCGCCACAACCTAAAAATCGCAAGTCGCATTAATGTGTTAAAGAAATTAGTGTCGTTAAAACGAATTTGCATTAACGCGTTATTTTCGCAGCCCTAATTTTTTGTAAAAAAGTTGTCTTACACCCCTTCAAATCAAGAAGGCCCCAGGTTGGGAACCAATGTACTAGATGATAACGAGGCTACAGTAACTGCAGTCTGAGGGCACAGGGGTCAGCAGGTGACTTTTTCCATCAGAAGACCCTTTATTACGACACTAAACACTTTAGTGATACGGTCCACACTGCTGGCATCGTTTTATGAACAACCCCAGTGGGTGTGCAATAACTTTAAGTTAATCATCACTTCCTAGTTGCAGCTCTGTGCAGCACTAACTAGTGTTTTATTTCCTCTCACAGCATGGCGAGTACATTAAGTTACAGGTGACTGCTCAACTGTACATTACAGTGTTTATTTAGAATTGTTGCCGGCTCAGGAAGGAGATGATTTACTGTAACACTTCCTACTTAAGGATCTTCCCTCCCCGAGGATCAGGGGCTGTGACAGCGCCCTATCAGGGGACCCTCAGGCTTTCCTACTCTGCCCACGCTGGAGATAGGGAGGGGAAAAGAAAAGCAACCGTATTTTATCTGCCTGCAGCTCTTTGCTCTGGATTTCTTTGAGCCATAGTTCAAGGCAAGAAGGAGATAATATGGAGCAGCGAACAAAAAAATCTCCACAATGGATCTATTCTTGGAAATGCTAATTACCCTGTTAGAAAAGGGTACAAGTATGGCTACTGGAATATCCTGACCCCTACTATGTGTCGGCACTTTCATGTCTTTCCCCACACTTGAATATATTGTAATGAGGAAGCAAACCTGAGAGCCAAATAAGTTGTTTTTTTGCTGCATGTGAAATGCAGTCAGAATCAATTTCTTTTTTGCTTTCCAATCTGTTGTGATCTCTGAAAGACTCTAGTCCCCCGTCAACCAGAATCCTTACTGCCAATAACTCCACACTTTCAGTTTCCTCTTATCTCACAAGACTCAGATATCAGATACTCTCAGGACAACAATCAGAGGGAACAGCATGCAAACATCTTGCCAAGATTAAAAGATAGATTCAAAGAAAAACACTAAACACTCCCCCTTGTGTGTGATAAAATGTTTCCTGTGTTGAAAGCACACACACACACACACACACACACACATCGCTGTGCCTCTTGGCTGTGGTTTGTGACCGTAGGAGGTCCACAGTTCATGCAGCTTTAGGCCTTCTGAAATTGCCTGTTGAGTAATACCACAGCTGCCTGGAGGGAGGCATTATAAAATAATCAGATAGCTCCGAGGCTTGTGTCTGAGAGGCAAAATTAGCTCCCAGTTGCGGGAACTCCAGACAACACACACACACCACTTATAGACGGGTTTCTTGTATACAAACTTTACCGGGTGCGTGTGCATTCAGGGGGAAGCGGCCGGTCGCGAGATTGTAGTCAACTGTTGATGGATTTAGCATTGTTTGTATGTTCTTGTTAACTATAATAGACCCTTGCAGAGTCCGACCACCAGACACCATGTAAGGGATAATGTACAGCGAGCCGGTCATTGTTGTGATAGAAACCCCGACAGGGCGATGACGCTTCTTTCACAACAATGACCCGCTAGTTGTACATTATCCCGCTTATTACACGGCTACTTACTTATGAAATCAATCATTTTACACAGAAACGGTCCGCCAGAGTCCGACATCAGAACTGCGCCCATAGCAACGGTCTGTTATACATAACATCTCTGTGATGACGTTGCACAGAAACCAGTCTAAAAACAATCCTCCAAAAAGGATTGTTTTTACTTATATGCTCAATTAATCTGTTGTAGTTGTAAGTTGATTATCAGTCTTTGCAGGCCTCTGAAAGTCAGGTGCTTTGTCGGAAAAGTTCAGCTAAAGCAGCCAGATTAAAAAGACTACCTATAGCCCCCCTCTTCACATCACATGAATTTTGATAAGAGATGATAAAAGGGCAAGTGTTGAAAGGGATCTCAATTATCCTTTCAACAGGACGTACACTGCGCACTGCACTTTTTTTTATTTTAAATGAATAATGCTCTTCGTATATACCTCAGATCTGTAAATGTGGAATCATCCTCTTTTGATGAAAAGTTTTTCAAACTTAATGAATCATCAGCAGTGGCCTCCTCGCAGGTCAGCTGGCTGCAGTCAGGGGAAAAAACAAAACAACAAAGTCCTGCCGAATACCTGGCGCTCCAGACACATTCCAGCACCACCTGTATTGCAGGACGAGAGAGGTGGATGGAGGGAGCTTTTATAAATGTTCACTATAAGATTAGGTGCTGGTTTGTGCTCACATTTCCAATGTGTCCTGAGCTCCCACTCTCACAGATGTGTCTCAGTTGAAGTGTTGCGTTTCTCCAACCTGGGAGCAGATGTGTGCTTTTGATCTGGACAGTTCCCGTGCGTTTTTCTGCATCCCCCCTGGCAGGATGGCGTGTTTGCACAGAGAGGCCTGGACAGGGACAAAGCCTGAAACTCACACAGTTACTCAACAGCCAATTTATCGGTTTCCATAACATGAGAGGCCTGAGAAAGAACGAAGGGAGTTAGGCAGAGCCGAGCAGGAATGTCATCCTCCCTACTCTGGATATTGATGGGCCTATTTAGGAAGCTAAATGCGTGTTGTGACGACAGCGGGTCTTGCTCACAGGTATGTGTCAATATTTGCCGTCTCCATGTTGATTTTTAATGATTATCTATGTTGCTGGTTGCAGGAAGGCAGACGGCTCACAGAAGATGTACAGTAGAGCAGTGATTCCTTAGCAGGGCTAAATGTACTCGAGGTTATTTAAACTTGCCAGGGTGTATGTGGAAAGATTGTGGAGTAACTCCGGGATCTGAGAAGTGAAGCCAATGCGGAAGTGCCTTAAACTAGCATTCTTTCTAATAGCCAGCAGGGGGCGACTCCTCTGGTTGCAAAAAGAAGTCTGATTGTATAGAAGTTTATGAGAAAATGACACTACTTCTCACTTGATTTATTACCTCAGTAAACAGTATATGTATAAAGCATGATGTTCATTTAGTAAATTATGGTCCAATTTAGAGTCAAATAGACCATAAAGCAGGGTATGCTTTAGGGCGTGGCTACCTTGTTATTGATAGGTCGCTACCACGGCATCATCCGGTCTGGGAGTTGTCCGTGTTCTTGTCTTAGAACTTCAAGCGTGTTTTTAGTTCATGAAAGTTAATTATAACATTTCGGTCACCTAAAAATCTCTTATTCAGCATTTTGTTCTACTTAGCTCCACCCTCTCGTGCCACTTCTGGTTGCGAATAACTAAGATGATGATGACCAAAAACCAAGATGGCAACGGCCAAAATGTCGAACTCAAGGCTTCAAAACGGTAAACCAATGGGTGACGTCACGATGACTACATCCACGTCTTATATACAGTCTGTGGGAGTACCTCTATTGATTTGATCAAAAAATAAATATCCAGATATTGAGTCAGCTGTAACAGTTGAGTGCCATGTCTTGACGGAGAAGACCCACTGGAAGCGAACAAATAGTGCAACATCGCCTCCGCCCCTTCTCGCTCATAGTGGTGGTGCATGTCTAAATGTAAATGTCAACGCTCACAAGCTACTGTATTGAGTAACAGTCCAAAAGGTTAGCTCAAAGTGTTTGATAAATGGTTGGAATCGACAGCTAAATTAAGCAGTTCATAGTTGTCTAAAATAACGGATAAACAGTTGAAATACTTAGCTATAAAGTAATGGATAAATGGTTGAAATGTATAACAGTAGCCAGAGGAAAGATGGAGTGTTTTCTAATTTTGTCTTTATCTTTTAGTTAGATGATTACACACATTACAAACCGGCCAGTGGCCATTATGCCACAGTGAGCAATAAAAAAACACGGCATTTTTCCACAACCTCAATTATATCACTGAGACAATTGCCACCTTCAAAAGGCTGGAGGTAATTACTGTTATTACTTGCTGCACAACAGCTTTGCGTTTCCATGGCTCTCATGGTTAATAGCAGAGCATTTCTGCTAAGCAATCCTGATTATTTCAAGGGCATCAAAAAAAAAAAAGGATCTGCTGTACTACATTGAATCTTCTCCAATCTGTCTGATTTAGAAACATTTGTTGTTTTGTCAAATATGACAGATATTAATTACTTATGTGTGTGAAAATATATCTAAAACATCCGGACAATACACATGTAAGACCTCCCAGAATCAGAGGCGTGTCATCTATAAGAGCGAAAAGAAA
>CAKAKR010000472.1:0-12132 GCA_916700685.1 Adelosebastes latens | reverse complement strand
TAACATAAAACAATATGCTCAAATCATAACATGGCAAACTGCAGCCCAACAGGCAACAACAGCTGTCAGTGTGTCAGTGTGCTGACTTGACTATGACTTGCCCCAAACTGCATGTGATTATCATAAAGTGGGCATGTCTGTAAAGGGGAGACTCGTGGGTACCCATAGAACCCATTTACATTCACTGATCTGGAGGTCAGAGGTCAAGGGACCCCTTTTGAATATGGCAATGACAGTTTTTCCCCAACAAAATTTAGCACAAGTTTGAAGCTTCCTAAAGGATCTGATAAACCAAGCTGACGGTCAGCCGTCGGACAGTTTGGGGACGTTGGTGAGCGTCTGTCGGCCTAGTTTTTCCAGTGTGTCCTGCACCGTTGGCTCTTAGTCTGCCTACGTTGGAAGTTTTCAGCCGATTCAGCGCAGAACGTACGTGGTAACTGGCCGTCGGCTGTCTTCTTTGTGGTGTGTTGAAGTACGACTTTTTGGCCAAGACAAAGGCGACATGAGGCGACGCAACAGTCGGCCTTCATTGCCACTAGTTTTTTTATGTCTGGTTGGTGTGTCTGGGCCTTACAGCTCAACTGAACCTTGAGTTTGTGATGTCACTGCGATATTAAACCACTAACTTGTGTGAGTTCCTATTTGAGCACCTAATTTAGTTTGAACCTCAACAGCTCGTCTGTTTGTGTGACAACTCTTTGAGATGCATAAACAGACAGAACATAAGATTTGATGTCTTTTTTAAATTGACAGTTTCCTCAAAAATATTATTTTACTTTGTGAATTAAACTCTGCATCACCCAGCGTGTTACTGTGTTTTTCTGGAAATTGGATGAATCCAAACACTGTGAGCGCTCCCCAAAGTCTCTCCCAAGACACAGAAAAATTCAACAGGAACAACAACAACAACAAATATTGAACAGCAACAGCAAACTGAAACAAAGCACCGGCGCAGACCCAAATTACAAGTGACAGGTTTGTAATATGTCCAAGAGCAGCTGAGTGTGAGGTGACTTTGTGTGTGTTTCCTGTGGCCAGAAAGCTTTGAGAAGTCGGGTTGTGACAGGAAGCGTTCTGGTCCAGGAAGATCTGGACGGGGGAGACAATGAATGTCTCTCTAATAAATGATGCCCTGCTGTTTTTATATCTTTTTATAGGTCATCTCTGATAAAGTTTTCTCTGTTTGTTTTACAGATGTATGATCGCTGATGAGGTAAGCACACACCACGCTGGCTCAGGAAATCTATTTCCCCCCCAAAATATGAACCTGGGACTTCGCTGCATGCCTTCCAGATTAATTTGTCATCCCCGTGCAGCACTCCCACGTGCCTAATCGCTTTTGACACAAGAATCATTCTGAGACCTTATTACTCTTGGGCCTCGCATCAGCTCGGCCGTCATATGCAATTTACCGCAGACGCGGCGCGCAATTGACTTGTTTTTCTCCCCCCGTCTTGATTTGGTCCGTCCAGATGGGTCTTGGGAAGACGGTGCAGGCCATCGCGGTGGCGTGCGCCTTCAGGCGGGAGTGGCCCCTCCTGGTGGTGGTGCCGTCGTCCCTGAAGTACCCCTGGATAGAGGAGCTGGAGAGGTGGATCCCCGAGCTGCAGCCTGGAGACATCAACCTGGTGGAGAACAAGAGCCACACCATGTAGGTCATCCATTCACATCCATCCTTCATCCATCCAGAACACCTCAGACCACCGCAGACAGGCTACACACACATAAAAACACTAAAACAACAACAAAAAAACAAACTTAAACTTAACTTAAAAAACTTAAACTTAAAAAAACATAAAACTTAAACTTAAAAAAAACTTTATAAAATTAAACTTAAAAAAATTAAACTTAATCTTAAAAAACGTAAACTTAAAAAAACTTAAATTATAAAAATGTAACTTTTAACTTAAACTTAAAAAATTAAATTAAAAAAACATAAACTTAAAGAACAAAACAAAAACTTTAGCTTAACTTAAAAATACATGTAGTAATGTGCAGTTAAATCTGCATTAACTTAGTTTTTTGGCCACTTGGGGGCAGCAGAAACAAGCTGTAAACACAATACATGTGACATATTATTACCTATATGACGAGTTTGTTAGCAAAAAGTTGCTTGTTTACACATTTAACAGATATGAGGCAACATATGCATTCATTTGGAGTCGTGCTAGTCCAATATTCACTCCTTTTAGCTCTGTTTTGGTCTCCACCAACTCCTGAGAGAAATATCTGGCTCTTTACCTGCTAAATGCACCACTGTGTTCACAAGCTACATAGATTAAAATGTTCATATTATATTGGTTAGATACAGTATCTATTGACAGAAGTACAGTATGACCCTGTGTACTTTGTAAGACAGAACGGCCTTTGCATTTCCTGCGTTATTTAACCCACTTGCTAGCTTGCTAAATCGTTAGCCTCTGTTGCATCTATAGTCAGACAGTAACGTTAATATTGCCGTTGCTTAGCAGCGGTGTTCTCATGACTTAACCACTTGAACGCCAAGCATATTGTGTACACGACTTCCCAGGCACGAGCTCACGAGTTTAATTTGAAGGCACCATATGATCAATTCTACATTTTAAGTCATTGAAGGCAAAAGTCTCCATGCTATCGAGCAGATAGGAACACATTATCACACCCACAAGTCTTTAGACATAATAATTTAACAATAATAATTTACCTAAAGATATGGAACAAATATATGAACACACTTGGTCACACAGTTTGAACGTGTGATAGACAGAGAAGTTGCAGCTGACAATTTAATCTGAAAGTGTCCCTCGGTGTCAGGAGCCGGCAGAGGCCGATGTTTGACAGCGCTGACAGACAAATCATGTCAGCGCAGCGTCTGCAATATTGAACAAGAGCAACACAGGAAGTGGAAAAATGCTGTCGTGGAGAAACGTGTCTCATTTTCACAGCTGTTTATATTGATTCGGGGTTTGCACGGTGGTGGACTAATACTTTTATTATCAACTTTCCCCTAGTTTTTTATTCTTGAATGAAACAAACTTTCTGTGACTTGGAGGAGGAGAGAAAAAAAAACTCCCCACCTGACATCACAGACGAGGCGCCAAGAGGTTGTGAAAGCCTTCTGGGGGAAAACGTGTCCTTGAACCGGGATGTGTTAATGACTGAACGGGGAGCCAAGAAGAAAAATTATGCAGCACCTCCACTCAGTATTTTGTTCTTTTGTAGAACATGAATGGCACCTTAGGTTTATTTCAGCTTTTGGAAATGTGTGTGGCGAAGGCAAAAGAATTAGAAGCAGACAGATGCCGGGAAGGTTTTTGATTTTCTCAGAGATTCTTATTGAGTTTCATGCAGCTGAATGCCGCCGCCGTGTTTGTTTGTTTATCTGCGACTGTGTATCTGTGTGTTTGTGTTTGGGCTGCGCGCATAAACTGGAAAATATAGAAATTGCGATACAGCCCTGGAATGGATTTTTTTTTAAGCGCCGGAGAAGAAGAGATGTGTGGAAAAAAAACCTTCCCGGTAGTGTCCACACACCCTTTTTAAATAGTCTGCTTTACTTTACCTCGAGGGCTCGGTTGAGAAGTCAATAAACACCAGAACATTTGAACAGATGTTTGTATTTAGTTCTAGCTGTGAACACACATTTGTCAATGTTAAAGGTGAGTAGTTGTAAGACCTACCGGAGCAGTTTAAAGGACGAGGCCGCTGATATTCTATAACAAGTATTGTGTGTGTATCCATTTTTACGTTATCTATTAAACTATTGAAAAATAGGGATGTCACGATACCAGAAATTTCAATACCAATACCAGTGAAATTCCATGATTCTCGATACCACTTTAAAAAACAGAAGTAAAACAATAAATCCTATGTACTTCAACATCCACTCCTTTATGACCGTTTGTATACCGTTTTTTGTTAAGAAGTTAAACAGGTCATAATTCCCTCTATTATCTATTTATATTGATGTGAAAAATCTTAAAACAACTGGATTTATTCAAGTTTTTTGCCAAAAACTAAATTTTACGAGGTTGCATTTGAACACATCATGATAACGTTATAATTTCCATACGCCCAATCGCTCATTTTTACTGAATACAGCCTGAACACATCATGATGTAATCAATGGCACCTTCCGTGTTGAAATCGGCGGGATGAGCGCTTGTTACAAAGCTTTACTAGTTCTCGTCCTGCCGATTCCAACAAGGATTTGTTGTTCACAATGTTTCATTATCAGGGACAAAATAGGGTGACAAATTCCTCTACAAAGGATCAAATGTTTAGTCATCAAAAAAGTGACTTTTTTTTTTAAATCAAAAGTATATATTTCCGACATTTTTTTTTAAAGATTTCTAAACAGTATTTTTAAGCAAATTGCTAAAAACGTACTGGTTCCTGCTTCTCAAATGTGAATATTTGATGTTTTGGACTGTTGGTCGGACAAATTACGCAATGTGAAGACATCTTTGAGCTTTGGGAAACTGTGATGGACATTTTTCAGTATTTCCTGACGTTTTGTGGTGGATAATTTTATTCAAAATGATAAAGGATAACATACAAACTTCCGTCCTTGTCCCTCCAGGAGAATCAGCAGCAGCAAGGTGACGGTGCTGGGTTACGGCCTGCTCACCACCGACGCTCGCCCCCTGGTGGAGGCTCTGACCAGGCAGCGCTTCGCCGTGGTCGTGGTGGACGAGTCGCATTACCTCAAGTCCAGGAACGCGGCGCGGACTAAGATTCTGGCGCCTCTCATTCAGAGTTCCAAGCGGGCCATCCTGCTCACCGGTACCCCGGCTCTGGGTCGGCCTGAAGAGGTAATGAAATCAGATTAAATGGAAATCGACTGGTGCCCTCTCTCATGGGGAAACACCTATTATGGGAAAGAATACAAATTTAAGTGGAGTAAGCTGTTTAGTTTTCATCCCAGACGACGTGAACCTTCCAGATTCAAAACTCTCGACTCTCTCCGAGCCCACACTCATTAGTATTACATTAGTAGGCCACAGAGCTAACTCGGGGCTCAGCTCTGGCTTCTCACAAAGATGTTTCACAACACGGCACAGGTAGATCGCCATGGTAACATGCTCCGGAGCAGGGTTTGCAGCTCCGATCCAACATTTCAAAAAAAGCCAATTAACTCTCTCCGGCATCACTTATCCTCGAGGATCCCGCGGACTTATTTCAATAACCTTTGTTGCAAAAACTTCATTTGCAAAGGCCGATATGAAGAGACACGGCACCGCAATAAATGAGACAAGTAATAAAAAGAAGCGCACAGGGGCGGGGGGGGGAACTATTGAATTTAGAGACAATAAGAAGGGCTGTTCACAGGACAACGGTGTTTGGAGAGCGCCGGAGCTCCATAATGATTTATTATATCATTTTTATATATGATATATCGAAGCGGTAGATTGCAGCCGTATTCCATCACTGCAGCCGCGGAGGATGAAGTGAATAGGAAATCCTTTCACAGTCTCAACGTGTGGAGACACAATACAGTATCAATAAGACATACTGTATGCCCACTGTAGCCTAACGATAGGGCACCGATACAGCTTTGTCTCTGCTCTGCCTCCGCTCATCCTCTACAGCATCAGGAGCAGCATCACTGCTGGCTTTTACTATGATAAGATCATTATAATAATGTATTATTATAGTAGTCAATGTATTTATTTACAAATTACACATTATCAACCTTATTTTCCTCATTTTTTACCATCACAACTATCAAAATTAGTAGTTCAGCACACACTTCTACACACAAAAGGCCCCGTAATTATTCATAACTTGCTTTTTTTTATCTAAATCTGTCTGTAATGTGTTATATATTGAAAATAATCAGTGGTGGAATGTAACTAAGTACTGTAATTTCCATTTTATGCTACTTTCTACCTCTCACCTCACTACATTTCAGAAGTAAATATTGTACTTTTTACTCCACTACATTTACTTGACACTTAAGGTTACTTATTAAATGATCAGATTATATGATATGATGCAGTACTATACGACTAATCTACCCAGTAGTATACAGTAAGGACCAAAAATCGGCTCCAAATTACAAACATTAAAAAGCTTTATTGATAAAAACAGAACAATATAATATTCTATGTTAATATAACACAGTGAAAGGAGCCATTCTGCATACTTTTACTGTATTATTATTACATTTTGCTCATAAAACTTTTGTTCTTTTACTTAAAATTCACTTTTTCTTGAAATGTAGTATTTATAGGCTATGGTTTTTCTACTTTTATGTAAGTAAAAAATCTGAGTACTTCTTCCACTACTGAAAGAAATACAACTTTATATGTACAGAATGTTTCTTAACAGTGTAACAACTATATAAAAGTTGCATAAAATCATTGAAAGACCAATTCAAAGCAGAAACCAAACAGAGGCAAGAAGACGACAGTAGTTAAAGCGCCAAAAACTCGTCTATACAATTAAATATTCATGACAAAATATGTATGATTATATAATAATGCTTCAGCACCTCTTTTCATCCTCTATCTGAAATGCTCCGTTTTAGTGCCTGTCTCTTTAAGGCCCTCTCCCGAAAAGCCCACTCTGATTGGTCAGCTGGCCCACTCTGTTGTGATTGGTCAACCGCACTAAACTCTTCGGACTCCTCTCCAGCTCCGCTCTAACTAGCTTTGTTTGAGGGCGTGACAAACTGGCCGCTAGGCAGGTATTATGCAAAATGTGTTACTTGGTGACATCACCACGTTACGGAAAAAAGGCGTGACTTCAAGCGAGGCGTCTCAGGCAGTTCAGGAGCAGTGTTTCTGTGGGGGAGAGTAACTTTGCATACACAAAAACACTATATAACGCACTAAAGGAAAGGGAAAAAGCATGAAAAAGCACAATCCTCTTTTAAAGTTATTAACAAAATATTTAAATCAATTTTAAAACAGACTTAAATATTTAAATCGATTGACAGCCCCTAATTAAAATTTTAAAACAGACTGGGAGTAAACAGAGTGAGCTGAACTACATAACTAGTCTGACGTTATAGGTGTTGTGTTGACTATATTTAAAGTATCTACGCGAGACAGGTCTCAGATCTGTCATCCAAGTGAGGAAAACTTAATTATTGCCTCGGCTCGATCCCGATAATTAACTGATGAAACGCAGGCAGCTAATTAATTCCAAAATGGAGTTAGTACTTGTAAGAAATCTCGAGGTGTGTCATGGAGACTGTGTGTGTGTGTGTGTGTGTGTTTTATATATATATATATATACGCCGGGGGTATATGTTCGTGTGTGATACATGCCATCCTGTCTTCGCCACTGCCTGCCTGCCTGCCTGCCTGCAGTGTCGAGGTTAGTTTTTTAGATATCATCTCTCTCTCCCTCTCTCCCCCTGCCACTGGAATCTGAAACTGAATATAACATTTTATCATCCGCAGCATAAACCTGATAAGCCCTGTCCCTGCCTCTGTGCCAGTCTCCTCGCTGCCATCATTACTCACTGTGGCGCTGACATCGAGTTAGCACACAGCTCAGGGCATGCTGCACCGTTCGTGATGTGCCCTCATTCCACCCACCTATTATATCAACAGTGTGAGGAGGTGGTGGGGGGGGAAATGCAAAGTTCCTGTTGAACAAGCGCTGAATTTAGAATAGCGGCTGCTTATACAGATCGCCTTGCTGATGATTACCTGTCATTACTTCAGAAATTGCTGCAAATACTGAAAATTGACAGCGTAGTGTACACACTGCCACGCGTTCTTGGAGGCTTTGCACACACCTGTGATGCATAAACACTCTTTACTGTATGAAAAGGCGCTTTTCAAAATGCCATACGTCCACTTTATGATGACTCAAACTTCCTGTCAGCAGATATTTATCCGCCGCAGCAGGTCCATTCTCTTTATTTAATTACATTTTCTCTGTTTAACCTGGTTAATTGCCGCTTACACAAATTACCACACAGTTGCACAACAACACAGGAGCCTGTAAACTAGGCGAAGGACGACGGCACCTTGGAGTAAAATTGCACACAAGACGCACTTTGGTGACAGTAGACTAATCGCGAGCACATGCAGGTAAAGGGCTGTGTGTTTAAAGCTCCCTAAAAAAAGCTCTCGCTACTTTGAGTTATTGCGTGCAGCTTTCAGAAAACTTAAAGCTGAGAAGTTGTGGCGACTAAAATAGGGTGCGATCTCAATGACGTGCTGCTGAAGCTGACAGTTCGGTGGAAGGAGATTGGTGAAATTTACACAGGATGTGAGACTAAAATAACTTTTTTAAAGTAGTAGTAGGAGTGTCGTGATATACCAGTATTGACAATAACCATATTTAACCTCTTTTACCCTTTAATAACTCCCTTTTTCCGAATTGTTTCTAAAAGACGAGGCCTTAACGCGACTAAAACAACACATAAAATCATTAAAAGACAGAAACTGAACAGAGGCACAAAGACGATTGTAGTTAAAGCCTATAAAATGAAATATTCATGACAAAATATATATATAATACCCTAAAAAATGTAGGTATTTGTCTATAAAATGAAATATTCATGACAAAATATTCATAATACCCCTAAAAATGTAAGTATTTTGTTTATAAAATTGAATATTCATGACAAAATATATATAATATATAATAGCATTTATTCATATTAAAGTTTGGAAAAATAAACAACCCTGGGTATTATTTATTAAGAGTTTAACATTCAAAAACTTCATCGGGACTGTGTGGGTGTGGCAAAAAACACACTCAACCCTTACTCCGATACCATGACCTGGAGGACTGAGAACTCTCACAAACAAATTAAAAGGAGATTAATTAAAAAATGAGACACTACGATATTATCACACACTTTCTCTCCATTCTCACTTTCCCTTACAGACACACACTCCCACATATACACACCTTGTAACATGTGGTTCAGTACAGAGTTACTGTTCAGGTCCTTGTCTCTGTGTTTCCCAGCTCTTCATGCAGATTGATGCTCTCTATCCCAAGAGGCTCGGGACCTGGACTGACTACGCCAAGAAATACTGCAACGCCCATTACAGGTGAGTCTTCAACACACACACAAGCTGACATGCACCTTGTATAAATTGTTCCACTTACATGTAGTGTATCTTTGCTCCAGTGGGGATGACGTGAAGCCATGTGACCGTGGCCTAGTTCGTCTATAGCCTAACGTTAGCTTTTTACTTCTGGTGATTGCATTCACGCTTCAAAAATCATAAAAGTGGGGTTCATTTGTGGGGATTATGTTGCGGAACAAAACATGCTAGCATCATAAATGTTTGTTTGCCACGGAGCTTATTTTCTGGAACAATCCTATTGGCTTATTGTGGAGGGAACCAGATGGATGTATAAAGAGAACTGGATACAGCGTTGGAGGCGGGGCCCCGTTCATTCCTATGAAAGTTGCTCAGTGGCGCATGATGCCTAAATGGCTCAACTTCCGTCTGTAAAAGTACCCGGATCTTGGGCACATGGAACAGGCGCAGTAGCGTCCGGGGGTCCCAACGTCACGCCGTCGTCACGGCTTGGCACTTCAGCCTCGGTCTCGGTCTCACTCACCTGAACGGAGGAAGGGAAATAACTCTGGATTCGGCTATTAGTTCGTTTTACAACTTTTAAAACCTAATGGTTTAAATAAGGACTATTAGAGTGTTCATAGAGTTTATTCACCTCAAACAAAATGTATCCGCTGAGTTACAGACGTCTCTTTCCCAATGTAAGTCTATGGGAAAAAGTATTTTTGGGCCCAATGCATCACGTGACGGACACGGATGTTCCAGTCCCGCGTTTGGCCACTACGAAAGTTGGGATCGACGACCGGCGCTCTTCCTGGGGGCGATGCTAACTTCCTGTTTGGCCTACAGAAATACGTCATCCCTGCAGTGCTCTATTAAAGGTGGAATTTGACAGATCCAGGCTAGCTGCTTCAAGTCTTTATGCTGTATAACGTCTCCTGGCACCAGCTTCATATTTAACGGACAGACGTCAAAGTGGTCAGATCTTTTAATCTAAGGAATTGAATAAGTGTATTTCCTACGTCAAATTGTGATCTGTTCTTATTTATAGACTATTAATTCTCATCTTAGTGGAATTAGCATTAAATCCTCCCTCTTTTCAAGTGTCTGCTGGGATAAGGTGGGCTGTACCTGGTGCTGCCGAGTCGAGGGTTTGTTGTCGGAGCCAGGCCGCCGCTGAAGCCAAGCGTTAAATGCCAACTGGCTGCCGGTTGCCAGCGACGATCAGTTACACGTGTGAACAAACACATCAAATGCATTGTTTTGGACGTCCATCAAAGTGGGCGGCTCGGTCGGGGATGGGCCCGCCGCCATTAATGATAACACTTTGTGTATAATAGCACTTAGCGCGGCCGGGGAATGAAATCCGGAGCCCGTCCAGCAGCCCAGGAGAGAGAGAGAGAGAGAGAGAGCTCGCAGCTGGAAAAGCTGCTGGTTCAAATCCCCACACCGGGGCTTATTTTAGAAGCAGTGAATCAGCTCCCAGCTACAAGTTTATACACCCCGAAGTGTGAAACGGCACATTTTGGCTGGTGGCTCGTTAAGTTTGTCCACACTTGCAGCCAATATGGCAGATGACCAGCCTTTTGTGTGGAGGGCCAGTTCTATTCTAAAAATCCGTTTGGCAGATAAATTGTGAAAGTTGCCGGCGAGTTTTTTGGGATAAACCTGCTGCTGTGGCCATTAGACAAAATAGTTTGTGCTGCTCTGCAAAGTGCCCTTGAGCGAAAAAAGTGATCCAGCAGAGCTGCTCAGCGGTAAACGATGGAAGGCTGCTGTAGCGCCGGGCAGCTCCCAGGTGGGAATGTTTAAATGTGTTTAACTATTCCTCCAGGGCATTGCCGTAAATAAGTTTCTCTCGGTTAGAAATGTGTATTAAAAAAACAAATACATCATTCACTTCTCTCGCAGGTACTTTGGGTCTCGCAGGCAGTGGGACTGTCGCGGGGCGTCCAACCTGGACGAGCTGCACCAGCAGCTGAGCCAGATCATGATCCGCCGTCTCAAAGCGGAAGTGCTCACTCAGCTGCCTCCCAAAATCCGCCAGCGCATCCCCTTCGACCTGCCCAAGGAGGCCGCCAAGGTACACAGATGACAGGTTCATTTCACTCAAGTGATGTATGTTCTCTCCAGGGCTGCTACTAACAATTGTTTTCATTAATTGATAGATAATTTTCCAGTGAATGTCAGATAATAATAACATGCCCATCGTAATTTCCCACAGCCCAAGGTGACATTATCAAATGTCTGGCGGTTAAAAAAAAAAAAAATTAATTAACTATCAAAAATAGTTCCCCCGAATAATTTTCTGTTGATTGACTAAATGATTAATCGTTTCAGCAAACCCAAAAGCGTCGCGTCTAAACATCCAGTCGAGTGGCACGTCTCGATTAATGGAGATGCCACAGATTCACGCTGTTATGTAAAATTAAAACTCTGTTATCTCGCCACACGGGGAGTGATTAAAGATGACACATACATGATAGTTTGCTGCTTCAACTTTTGTCTCAACTCATTTTGAGAATCGATAATCGTTTGTCAAGCAAAAATGCCAAATATCAGGCCACAGAAAGTCTGCCTCTCGCTGCAGTGAATGGGAAAAAAAGACTTCATAATGCCTTAATCTGAATGAATATGGATTTAAATATGATGGCAAAATCATCTAAAATAAAACAAATAGCAAAACAACAGTGTAGAAATAATCTGTTACAAGTAAAAGTAGTTAATAACGCACATTTTTTATCTGTTTAAAATGAACCTTAAAGGGAGATTTGTCAAGTATTTAATACTCTTATCAACATGGGAGTGGAAAAATATGCTGCTTTATGCAAATATATGTAAATATTTATTATTGGAAATCAATTAACAACACAAAACAATGATAGATATTGTCCAGAAACCCTCACAGGTACTGCATTTAGCATAAAACATATGCTCAAATCATAAAATGGCAAACTGCAGCCCAACAGGCAACAACAGCTGTCAGTGTGTCAGTGTGCTGACTTGACTATGACTTGCCCCCAAACTGCATGTGATTATCATAAAGTGGGCATGTCTGTAAAGGGGAGACTCGTGGGTACCCATAGAACCCATTTACATTCACTGATCTGGAGGTCAGAGGTCAAGGGACCCCTTTGAAAATGGACATGAC
>CAKAKR010000470.1:0-10407 GCA_916700685.1 Adelosebastes latens | reverse complement strand
TATAATAGAAATGCCAAAATAGACTGGAGGGGGGCTTTAAAAAACAATTATTATGTCATGAAAAACAACCAATAAGAGTATCGATGGACAGAATTGGTGAGGAGTATCGATAAGAGTAGTAGTATCGATAAAATGGTAACAATACTCATCTTGCTGAATGAGTTATCAATCATAACTGGAAAATTATAATTACATCTCTTGCATAACCACAATGTTTCAAATAGTCTTTAGTCTTTAAAGGGCACTAGATTTTAAGAAGTCCCTCTGCATGACTGCAGAAGGCCCACACAATTTAAATGTTTTTGTAATAAATCAGCTACTTAAATAGTAAACTAAATACTTACTATTAGTCTTACTTACTATTAATTAAAATTGCTTAGGTTGATGGCAGTCATAGACTATGTATTAAACATCTTAAATTTCTGTTGACATTTATGTCTCCTTATGGATCTGAAAACGGTGTTTACTATTTACTAAGAATTACCTCCGTGTCTCCGTGTGTGTGTGTGTGTGTGTGTGTTGTGTGTGTTTGTTTGCCTGCATGTCTGTCTCCCTCATCTCTGTGTCTGTCTGTCGCTCTCTAAGGATCCAAACCTGAACCAGGAGACTGAGGGAGTCCTGGAGTGCAGACCTGGGAGGAGGGTCCAGCTGATGCTGGCTCTCTGGGCTCTGGCCAATTGTTATCTCCAATGGTCTCTGACCAATTCTTATCCCCAACGGGCTCTGGCCAAATGCTATCCCCGGGCACTGGGAATAAACCATCCCCTCCGTGGAAAAAACTGGCAAATGATGCAAATCTCAAGCTATCACATGATGATACTACCAAACTATCCCATGAACATAATCTCAGACTACCACTTGAACACAATCTCAAAAATCTCTTAAACCATGTAAAACCATGCCAAACTGTGTCAAACTCAACTGTTAAACTACTGTCTGATCAAGATACAAACAACACTGATCATATGTCTGCCTCTAACATGTTCATGTAGTCTGTGTCTGAAAAGCAGGTTACTGAAACCATATCTGAAGCTGTTTGTGAGCCAGTGAGTGGATCCAAGTTTGCAGACAACCACCATGATGGAATGCAGACTGCATCCCCACGTACACCTACTGAGAGCTGTATATTTCTAAATCACCTGTGAAGCCTGTCTTACTTGGTTCATTCTGTCAAAATAATGATCATTTTCATGATAATGACGGCAAACAGTGTGTAGTTAACTGTTTAGCAGCAGTTATGATGAATGAGATGAAAAGTTTACTGACTGAGAGTGATGATCAAAATCTTAATGATGTTGACACTGTTCTTATTGAAGGGGATAAGTTGTACAGTACTCTTAAAGACAGTGGTAAGATAAGTGGAAGAAGTAGGTATCTGTTCATTGAAGAGTTACCAAATGTATATAAAAGATCCACAGTTTTCAATAAATTGTGGTCCAACTTTCAGTGGAAATGTTGGTGTGTTTGATGAGGCTTCTGATTCAGAGATGAGGAACATTAATGTACCACTGGATATGGCTATTCAAAGGGCACTGATAGATCATGATGCTTGCTTTGTGACTTTGAGTGGTAACACGTGTGATTGTTAAGCAAGGTTACCATTTTGCAGTGTTTGATCCTCATCATCGTGACAGTCAGGGTCATGTGGATGCAGAGATGGGTACTGCTGTAGTTGTTTATCACTCTGAGTACACAACACTGTATGACCAGCTGGAGAACCTCGCCAAACAACTGCTTCCTGATGACCTTATGCTTCACGCCATGCCATTTGAGGTTAGAGGAGTCAAGGTGATGATCACAGGTAACATGATGCAACATTGTGAAGTGCCAACCACCAGAGAAGGTAATGTAAAAAAAAGCAATGCTAACAGTAACCAACATGGAGGCAGACCACTCTACAGTGATGTGTTGAAAGGTGAACATAAGAGAACTGCCACATGCACCAAACATCAGCATGAACATGTGATTAAAAAGAAAAGATGTCCTTCAGAAGTAAGTGACTGGGAAGTGCAGGGAAGTACAAGTTACCCACCAGGTGCAACTGGTATGAACACATCAGATGGCAATGATACCCATATGGACACAGATATTGAAATAACTAATGTGTCCATGATCACTTTCACATACAAGCCGCTGAGTGTTGTGACTAAAGGAAGACTTTGTCTAAACATGGGTGTGAGAGATGAGAATGCAAAGCAGCCGCAATCTGTAGAGATGTCTGCTATTGGAAGAGTCTGTGAAACAACTCCAATTTAAGGTGATGGTAACTGTTTTTTTCAAGCTTTATCCTATGCCATTTCAGGAACAGAGAATGGACACATGAAAGTGCGCCGGAGAATTGTTGATCATCTTGAAAGATATGCAGCGGAATTCCACAAATACCTAAGAGCAGGACAGTCCTCTATTCCAGGCCATTTAAACAGCTCAAACATGAAATGTTCAGGTTTGTTTGCTACATAGATGGAAATCTGAGCAGCTGCTAACCTACTACAGGTCGACATACAATGCAGACAGATGGAATTATTACCCATGTGTTCACATACCAGGTAATCATCAGCCAGATGACAGAAGTGGTGAGGCTATTTACCTGAATCACAAGAATGGCAATCATTATGATCTTGTGACATGTGTAAAGCACGCGCACAATGAATCCATATGTACATCATTTGAAAACCATGCCAGTCATGACAAACATTGTTCAGATGGAAAGACAACAAAGACAGAACAATATCATGCAGACCATTGGTCAAGAAAGAGGAAATTAAAAGCTTTGGAAAAATCATATGCAGACAACAAAGAGGAAATTTCAGAAAAAAGAAAAGCACAATAGCTGGGATCGGCTCCAGCCCCCCTGGGATAAGCGGTTGCAGATGGATGGATGGAGAAAAGCACAATATGTCACAAGGAAAGCTAAACATCTAGAAAGAGAGAGAGTAAAATATGCCACAAATGAGCAGTACAGAAATTCTATCATTATGCAAGTAACTGAAAGTACCATAATGATTCTGAGTTTCAACACTACGCTCGTGAGCAAAGTCAGGATAAATATGCTGTGGATGAAGAGTTTCAAGCGCATGTGCGACTGATGCGGTATTTCAACACCATATAGGCGAACACAGCAAAACTAAATTTGCTAATAATAAAGTATTCCAAAGCCATGTGCGTTAGCAAAGTAAGAAAAGATATGCAAATGAGCCTTATCTGAAGAAAAAGATATGAGAAGCAACATTGCAGAGGTATCACAATGATGAAGCATATAGAGATGCAGTGAAAAGTAGAAACCCATCAGTGCTACAAAACAAACGGACAGGAAATTTGACATCACTTGTGTTATTGAAGATTTCCGTAAATCAGTAAAGCATGGACCAGCATATGTGTATTGCTGTTGTCATAGACTTATTTTCAGGGAGCAGGTTAAAGGATGTAGGAAGAACACATATTCTACGGTGGGTTCAGATTGCAGTGCACTTGCTGATAAATGCCTAACTAGCACTTATTTGCACGTATGTGATAAATCTTGTAAAAAGAATTGCAGTTTTCAAGAGCAGGCATTTTCCAAATTATGGATCTGCCATACGTGTGATAGATATCTGCTCAAAAGTAAACTGCCTGGACAAAGTGTTGCTAACAACTTACATTTGAAGCCTGTCCCCCCTGAGCTTCAATGTCTCAGTGAGTTGGAACACAGCTCATTTCCTTGCACATTCCCTCATCAGACTTGTACCTTTGAGAAAGGGAGGCCAGAACTCTGTGCAAGGACCAACTGTATGTGTGCCATCCAATCTATCACATGTGACGAGCATTTTGCCAAGAGATGAAGGTGAGGATAAAATGGTAAGGATGAAACTGAAACGTAAACTGAGCTACAAAGGACATTATCAAGACATGCACATGGACACAGGAAATATTAAAACTGTCCTGAATTATCTAATAATCAATGATACATGGTATAAAGATGTGAGTATTAACCCACAATGGGTCAACACATTTGAAGAAAATGACAATGAACAGATTGAAGATGAAAAGGTTGAAAATGATGAAACGGTTGTAAATGATGAAACTGTTGAAACTTGTATTGATAATCAAACTTCAGACAAGGAGGATGATGATGCACCAGAGATACAGGATCTATCACACATTAAAGACCAGCATGGAATGTTTGCTTCCTCTTGTTTACAACCTGTGGATCTGGGTCAAGAGATACTCGATCAGCATTTTGATGGGATTCTATCTGTCGCCCCAGCAGAAAGAAATTCTCCAAAAAGACTGTTGTCTGATGCCACAAATGAACCCAAATGTTTTCCAGTCATATTTCCAAAAGGAGCACCTACTTTTCATGATGAGCACCCAGAAAGATTAACTTCATGTAAGTATTTCAATCAACGAATACTTAATGCAGATGGTCGTTTTGCTCAAAACACTGATTACTTATTCTATGCTCAATATGTGTCAGAACTGAATCAAATTGTATCAAACGTGTCAATAGCTTTGAGAAAAGGAACAGCCAAAGGTTTTGACTCAAGACCTTACCAGTGACATCCTTACAGACCCGGAAGCTTTGAAAAAAATTCTGCATTTTGATGAAGGCTACAAATTCCTCAGGCCTATCAGAGGAACACCTCCATTTTGTCAATCAGCACAGAAAGATTTGTTTGAAATGATAAGACAGCTTGGTATCCCGACATAGTTCTGTTCATTTAGCTCTGCTGACTTGAGATGGCCTGAAATGTTGAATGCTATGCTTAGGCAAGAACGCAAGGAAGTGAAATTGGAAGACCTTTCTTGGGCAGAAAAATGTGCATTATTATCCAGTGACTGCGGCCAGAATGTTTGACTTCAGATGGCAATGCTTTTTAAAAGATGTTCTACAAAGCCCTGCAGCGCCAATAGGCAAGATCACAGATTACTTTTATCAAGTTTAAATTCAGATATGTGGTTCACCTCATATACATGCATTACTTTGGGTTGATGAAGCTCCAAAATTGGACAAAGACTCCGATGCAAAGGTTTCACAATTTTGTAAATAAATATGTCACATGTCAAATGCCGTCTGATCCAGAACTGTTGGAAGTAATTGGTGTGCAAAAACATAGTGAATACCATGCCAAAACGTGTGAGAAGAAAAATGCAAAGAACAAGAAGAAAGGAGCCATAAACTGCACATTCAACTTTCCAAGACCAGTTTCACAGCGCACATTTGTTGCCAGACCAGGTATTGCTACAGAATTAAAGGGAAAACAAGATGCGGACTCTGAAAAAACTGAACAAGTCACTCTTGAAACAGAGCCAGACATCAACCCAGGTGGGATGAAAATAGAAGCAGTCCGAAAAATGTTTGAAGCAATAAAAACAGTCCTATCAAATCGTGAAGAAAGGCAGAAGTTCCAGTCTGCTGAGGAACGTTTTCAGTGTTTTAACATATCACAAAAAATCTTTGAGAAAGCAAATGCCATGCTAACCAAACGAAGAAGCATTGTGTTGCAACAGAAACCACAAGATGTTTGGATAAACCAGTACAATCCCAATCTCCTGCGCTGCTGGCAGGCAAACATGGACATTCAATTCATTGTGGATGCGTATTCATGTGTGGTGTACATTATTTCATATGCCCTCAAAAGCGAACATAAATGGGACTTCTGCTTGGTCAGGCTCAAAAAGAGGCCATGTATGGAAATTTACAAGCTAAGGAGTCAATGAAAAAGATTGGCACAGTCTTCTTGCAAAGCCGACAAGTTTCAGCACAAGAATGTTGTTACAAATTCACCGGCCTACCACTTAAACACTGCTCACGTGGAACCCAGTTCATACCAACCGGTGAACATCCTGTCAGAATGAGTGTACCCTTGAGTCAACTAAAACAACAAGATCAGACTGATGACAAGCAGTTGTGGATGAAAAACGTGGTGGATCGATAAAAAAGCAGACCAGACACACAACCGTTTACAAACATGTGCTTTGCAACATTTTCCTCGCAGTACAGAGTTCTTGCTACATCACAAATCCCCAAAGGTGATAGGAGTAATGTGATTCAGTTAAAAAATAACTTTGGTTTTATTAGCAGAAGAAATAACATAGAGAAACCTGCTGTGATCCGCTATGCTAGATTGTTACCAATGAAACACTCTGAAGCCTACCGCCACAGCATACTGCAACTATTTCTGCCCTATTATTTGGACAGCCAACTGAAACCTGCTGAAACTTACAAAGATTTTTATGACCAGGGCGCTGTGCAAAATGAGAACAACACATTGGAAAATGTCAAATCTATAGTAGATGAAAACCAAGCTCTGTTTGAGAAAGAAGCTGACAGAATAGATGAAGCTGAAAAGATGGTACAAGCCAGTGATGAACTGGAAGATGCATGGGCTCAGATATGTCCACAAGCAGAAGAAGAAAGACTGGAATGTCAAGCATTAAGAAAGAGACAAATGAAACTAATGATGAACACTCCAGTGATGATAACATCCCAGACCTGAGGCCAAACAAAGAATGTCTTTACACAATAGAGGCTAATACAACAAAAATTACACAAACAGATGCTTTGGAGTTGTTACGATCTTTGAATGAGGAACAGTCTGCAATTTTCTACAAGATGATGATGTTATCATCAAAACTCACAAGCTCGTCTGCAATCAACTGGCGTCTTTTATTGCAGGTGACATCGTTGGTGGTAGCATCACCTGCCACCATACAGGCTCTTTTAACCACATCCACAACAACTTCAACCCTGGATCCCACAAAAGTCATGACTCTGACATGGCTAGCCTCCATCAAAATCTACCATACTGGTCAAGACAACTCTACCTTCCACATAACTGACACTTTGATATACCCCACAATCCCAGCTGCCAGCCTCACTTGCATATTTAGCATGGACTCGTACTTTCTGGACATCTACCTAAACCTGATTACCATTCTCTGTGAGGAATGTTTTGATAATGACTGTAATGCAATAATGCTGCCATTAGCCTGTGGAACTCAATGGTATACACCATCCTGATGGTTTTCATTAAATCCTTCATATGAAAATTAGACAATGAAAATTAGGTTCCATCAAGTATATCTGTCAGAGAAATTAGACATTTCTATATGGTGTTTACACCCTGCCATTAAATGTGTTGCACCAGTCTGGCCCTGAGAGTGTTTCATTCTGAGCCTGTAACATGAACAACAAATCAACAAAATTTTAGATTTAAAATCTAGAAAAAAATTTAGATTTTCTCAATCTAAATAACATTCACAAATTGGGAATAAGACAAGTAGATTACAAGTAGCATAGACAATCAATAGCATTTTAATAAGCCTGTCATTAACTCCAGTTTGTTAAGTATTTACCTTTTTGAATTTATTTTTGGAGCAAAATACTAATAAACAGAAATTAAATAGATTTTTCATCAATGACCTCCCCACTGAATTTACCATATAGCCACAGCTACTGTGGCTCAAGAGGTAGAACAGGTCTTGCACTAACTGCAATGTTGGCAGTCAATCATCGAATCCTCCTGTCCATGTGTCAAAGCACCGCTATCAATGTGTAAGTGTAAGTGTGTCTGTGTGTGTGTGTGTGTGTGTGTGTGTGTGTGTGTGTGTGTGTGTATGGATGATAGGCAAAAGTGGAACACGCTTTATTTGCTAAAGAGGACCTAATATGCTTATTTTCAGGTTCATACTTGTATTTTTGGGTTTCTACTAGGACTGGAACCATGTTCAGGCAGTTCAGGAGCAGCGTTTCTGTGGGGAAGAGGAATCCTTTTGGTGTGGTCTTTGGGCTTTGTAACTTTGCAGACCTTTTACATGCACAAAAACTATATAACACAATAAAGGAAAGGGAAAAAACACAATAGGTAACCTTTAATGAACGAAAGAAAAAAACTATATAGACATCTAACATTGCTGCATACATTGTAATGATTAAACAAGTATGTGATTGGTCTCACTCCTTCTTTGGACAGAATTAAACCAGCAGAAGTGACTTTACTCAGCTTTGTGAAGCCCAAAACCCACTTATTGCTGCTTGCAGCTTTGATTTGAGCAATTAAGCAGGTATGATTTGTCTCACCCAACTCAAACTCTAAATATGTAAATAGATGATACAATACAGTTAAAGTACAAAAAAATATTATTTATATGGACACATCAAAAGAAAAACATCTCTCATTTTATTTCTTAATATTCTTCTGAGTAAGTGTCAGTTCATGACATCAATATGTTACAATATGAAATCAGAATATTTAATAAATGGAGAATATCAACCTGTATTTTTCTTCTCAAAGTCGATGGAAAATATTGAATTTTTTAATGCTAACATTTGCAGCATATTGATGTTATAAAGATAAGTAAACTGCTGCTGCTTATACAGGGTTTCTTCATTGTTCACCTTGTTAAATATAAGACTTTTTAAGACCTTTTTAATACCACACACTGTGTACTTTAATGTACTTTAATACCCGTTTCATGATTATACTGGCCAAAGTATTAAAGTGTGATGGAAAACCAGTATGGAAGATACAGCCTAATTTAGTTTGATATTATATCACACTTTTTCAGTGCTTCCCAGTAGTAAACACTGCTGTTCCAAGGTGTGGAACCGCCTGCTACAAAAGCTTAATGCGGTACAGTCAGATGGCTGAGTGGACTCCTCCTCTAGTCCTCCTTACAAATAGATGTTATGTCATATGAAGGGTTTGTTTTGTACATGGAGAACGAAACGTGGTACTAACCAGACGGACAATTGAAGGGGCAGAAAGAGCCAAAGATCCCTCTGAGCAACAGTTCAATAAGAAAGGAAGAAATCAACAGTCATTGGTAAAAGAAACTGGAAACTATAGCATCAAAATGTGTGCAGATTTAATTAGGAACAGGTTCCTGTTTCAGTGTCAAGTGCACAATAACAAGCTGGAATTAGCAGGCGTGCTGCTTTATTCTTAAAACTTCACAATAGAAATAGAAGTTTAGTGTAGGGTTAGCACTATTGGAACTGGATCTGGGAATATCAGCTGAGAAATCACAGTTTAAACCTCTTCAATCTAACCACTGAGTAGACTGCAGAGGGCTCAGAGAAAAATGGTTTCCCAAAGTATTTAGAGCCCGATTGCACCATTGTGGTTCAGTAATGATTGAGGGTCACTCACGCTTTTCTGGACTGGAAAACAAATTCAAAATCGAAGGGTATTTGGAGGGAAAACTGGTTACAACAGTATTGGGGAGAGACATTGACTAAATGGAAGTTTGAATCATCCAATTATTCATATTTTGGGGCCAAAACTATTGCAAATGTAAACAATACATTTGGTAGATGGATGGATGGATAGGTGTAGTTTATTGATCCTGCGCAAATTCCCCATGTGCAAGATTATTACAGGACTAAAACAGAATAGAGTGTGGTTGTGACAGAAACTAAAAAGCCGAGAGTTCTCTGTTAGACAGAGGTGAGGTGTTTTAGAGAGTTATTTCTTTGGGCAGGAACGATTTCCTGTATCAGTCCTTCTGACAGCGAAGCTGAATCAGTCTGTTAGAGAAAGAGCTCCGTTGTCTGTCCAGTAGGTGGTGGATTTGATATGCAGCGGAGTTTTCTATGAGCGTAGCACACATTTTAATCGTCAGTATCGCAGTCGATCATGTTCATTTAATTAATCAACCCTACTAATCATCATAATAAATCTATTGTCTGGCCCTGGTATTTTTCCCGTGAACCAGAGTGTATTTCACTGATGTTTCTGACCATGCAGAGTGGAAGTGTGACGCAACAATTGTCATGGCAGGTGTATTGCTCAGGACGCGAGGAAGCACAGTGTTGAGTGGGAAGTTGTTTGGAGGGGCAGTTCTTGAGAAAGCTGCAAGCAGCAACACCACAGGCCAACCTTTTAGCCTGTTCTGAACAGGCATGTTTTCATCGGGCACTGTACCTAGTAAAGGCTGATGACATGACTCATAGATGATGATGTTTTCAAAAATGTTCCAACACCCTACCAATTAAAAAAACAAGAAATTTGTTCCTTGGCTCAGTATCATGGCACACTCCCTTCTTTCCTCCGGGAAACATATTTCTGGTTCGTCCCACCTACATAATGTTCAGGGAAGTTCCACCAGTGTGACAGTAAGTTGGGACAAACAAATACATACATATACAGCTCTGGAAAGAATTAAGAGACCACTTCAAAATTATCAGTTTATCTGGTTTTACTATTTATTGGTATGTGTTTGAGTAAAATTTTTATTTTTGTTTTATTCTATAAACTACTGACAACATTTCTCCCAAATTTCAAATAAAAATATTGTCATTTAGAGCATTTATTTGCATAAAAATGACAACTGGTCAAAATAACAAAAAAGATGCAGTGTTTTCAGATCTCGAATAATGCAAAGAAAACAAGTTCATATTAATTTTTAAACAACACAATACTAATG
>CAKAKR010000469.1:15954-38410 GCA_916700685.1 Adelosebastes latens | reverse complement strand
GTGGCCATAGCAGGAGCAGTGGAAGTACTGGCTGTAGTACCGATGTACTTCTTACGGCCGCTGTACTCGGTGTTGCACTCATCGTCCAGGACTGTGGTGGCTCCTGATTGGATTCCGGAGTCTGATGCGTAGTAGGTCTGTTGCCATTCCGCCACCTTCACTACACTGTCCGCCTCACTCACTGCATGGAACAACACATAGATGAGATCAGATACTGTATTAGTAATACTGCTACTACTACTACTACTACAACTACTGCTGCTACTACCACTACCCCTACTAGTTTAGCTTAGTTTATTTTTTCATTTGTTTCCCCTAAAGCCAAGGTGTTACAGAAGGCATCCTAAATAAATCAGAACAAAAAGATAAAACAGTATACCAGACAGAAATGACATGACAATAAAATGTTTACTGTTCTTGAATACAGTCATGATACTGGTCTCATTTGAAAAGTAACTCTATCAAATGGTTTACTATCAAAGAGTCAGAATAGGTCTGAATGACACTGTATCAAATTTACAGAGGCATAAACACACTACAGTGTGTTTCACCAAATTTTTTTTTTTTTTTTTTGTTTTACTTTTTAGTAGAAATATAATGCTTGTAGCTACCTGGTCAGCTTTTAAATACAATGGAGCCATAGCCTCAAGGCTGAACACATACTAAGTCTAGTGATGACAACACTAAAGCTGAGCATTCTACTACAGTGTTTATATTTGTTCTAATGTTCGTCTCTAGGCAGACACCCAAAAAGCCCATTTGGGAACTCGGAGAGGACATTCAGTAATGATGTTATGGGACATCACAGCAGTAAAATACCAGATATGTCTGTAAACTAGCTATATCTGCATTAACTACACAACAAATGACAAAAACTCGGAAAATTGCCAAGCAAATGTGCGTAAAAGACACCAAATGGTTTGTGCTGATAGTTTCATGAGGATTTCTACTTTCACATTTTTCATTGTTTGTCAAAGTTGTGTGAGGATCAGCCAGGTTCTGTAGCACCAACACCCTCAGTCAGCCAAAAGATGGGCCACTGCATGGTGAAAACTTCAAACGATCATTATCACCTCCACTTAAAGGCCGTGTAAAGGAAATTCAGAGATTTTTTTCTAAACACATTATAAATGTTGGAAAATTATTACTGAAAACATGTGCAAAGACTGTGAATATTGTAGTACTGGATTGTGGAGTTAGACCGTTAAACTGTTCTTCGCCAGTTTTGTGTCCAGGATTTTTTAGGCGGGGCTGAAATCATGGCTCGATGACGCACTGGAGTCATCCTTAACATAACCCCACCCATCTTTAGAAACCTGGTTTTTGAAAGGCAAAACAAAAACCCAGAAAATTATCAAGGGTTATCTCGGCAAGCTCAGTCGGTATAGCATGAGACTCAAACTCTCATGGTTGTGGGTAAAAGCCCCACGTTGGGCACTGGCACTTTCATAACTGTTTTTGTATTGTATTTTTATGATTGTAATCCATCCCATGTCCTATGTATATTTATTCTTTTTCTTTAAACTTGTAAAAGAGGTCCGGGCGGGGGGGCGCTGTAAAGCTCACGATCCACCTGAGCCTCGAGCCTTTCCAAGCCGACCGGCCACCTCGGATGAAATGCGCCCCCGCCGTGGGAGAGGTCCCGCAAGGGGATCCTCCCACACCGAGCGGCCGTCCCTAACCCGCCGAGTTGAATCCCCCCGGGCAGACTGCGCGACGGGGGCCGTTACCGTTCCTCACACCGTCCACAGGCTGAGCCTCGATCAGAAGGACTCAGGCCCCTGAGCGACATCGGGCAAGCGGTCTTCCGTACGCCACATTCTCCCCAATCCGCCCGTCGGACGGGGATTCGGCGCTGGGCTCTTACCTCTTCGTTCGCCGCTACTGAGGGACTGCTGACAGGCAGCACCTTACCCACTTGTGGGTGTGGTTCCAGCTATGGATGTTTAAGAGAGGTTTCAGGTTTCAGCGGACACATCCCCAGCATCTCAGAGCAGAGAATACTGCTGATTTTTCCATGATTTTTAAAGCTAATTTTATATACTTGGCAATTTTTTTAATCATTCAAATTTGGCTGGGTGGTTAGTAACATATTTCTCTTTTTCCCAGATTGCATATTTATTTTTGCTTTACACAGACTTTAACCACAGTAAGCAGTTTGGGAGTGAAGGAACATCAGATGTTATACATTAGTGACTGTGTTTATGTGCTTTAGATGCATACAGCAGATATCTATAACAGACAGAAAAAGAGCTGGCTGCTGTGGTGACAGAGCACTTACTTTGCATGGACATCATCTCCACCCGCTGGTACCACTGCCTTCACTGACCTCTGACCTGCAGAGATAGAGAGGAAACATTAAGTCTGCAAACAGGATTGCCTACAATATTCCAACTAATCCTTTACTGGAGGATTAAGGCTTTAATCACCATATTAGGAATTAGTTCCTTTTCACAATCCTCCAAGAAATACATCCATATACTGAACATTTCATCACAGGGGTCAGTCAGGAGTGCATTTGCTTTTGTCGACCACATGTCCACCACTTCACCAATAAGTCCAAATTCATGTTTATTTCAAAGTGTACACTTTTGTCACTAAATACCATTCTGGGCACTAAATCTTACACAGTAGCAGGGTATAACATCCATAATAAACTTGAGGGTGTTCTTTACTGTGTGTAAGTTGTAAAGAACACACTCTCCGCATTACTTGCTGTTGTGATAAGAAATTATTTCTTGCCAGAGAGCTAAAAACTGCCTGAGGAGCTGCTGCGAGGTACACAAATGTCAATGTTGTAAAGCATACAAAACTCCAGAGAGCACCTTTATCAAACTCCCAGAAGCCACAGCTGGTGAAAGGTCACAGCATCTCATCTTCCCTTCCAAGAGCCCCTTCACAGATCCCACCGCCTGGTGGGAATTCACACTAACGCTCGGAGGAAGATGGAAAGCGTGCGTTTATGAGAGTGCACACAAGATATTGCTACGCTCGAGTACAGCACATCGACCGGTCGAGCTGGATGTAATGACACCTCATTATGACCCAGGAAAGATCAAGGCTGCGGTCGAAAAGTCAAAAAATTACGTCCTAAACGTCTTTTTCCTAACTCCTTTTCCTTGACCTCGATGGAAAACGTCATGAGGTCAAGGAAAGATGAGAAGGAGAATTCAGAAGGTCTTAGGAAAAGACAACTGTGGTGTTCAGAGAATCCGACTGCACTTTCACAATAAGCTCCGTGATTATGATGCGACGGCGGCGGGTGTACTATGTACTATGACAAATAAAGGTTTCTTCTTCTTCTTTCTTCGCTTTAAATGCTGCGGCCGCAAGGAATTGTGGGATGTTATTCTCTCTTTTCCTTTGGTAAAGGATGGTCCGGTGTATCCTATGCTAAAGGAGATAATAAAGGAAGCATTGAAGCTCCTTTCCTTAACATTTAGAGAATTCAAACAGCTCTTATCACGGCTGCTACTGAGGTACTTCCGGGTCATTTCACTCTGTTAGGAACCTTCCTAAGAGCAAAAAGGACTATTCGACCGCAGCCCAAGATTGGTTGGCACGCGTTTGTTGCTTAAAGGTCTCTTTTAAATTATCAAATAATACCTGACATGAAAAAATAAAAAAACATTTGGGTAAAAACTAATGAGATGGTTAAGAGCACTATAGTAGAAATGTACATTTCCACAGCACTAACTCCATCAGTACAACAACAGTCATGTAACTTTGCTGCTCTCACTTCCTCTTTTTAACTCTGCTGTTCTATTCTTCGGTCTTAAGCTTATGTCGACGATACTCAACGCTTTCTGCACAGATCTTTCAGATTAAAAGAAAAAAAATATGGCATTTTACCAGGCAAAGCCAGGGACTTGGTCTCCCTGAAGAAGCCAGCTTGTCTGCTGTGGACATATGCCATGACTCTGTTGTTGCACTGACAGAAGTAGTGCTGTGCTCCATTTTATGTATTGTTTTGGTTGTGTGTTTTTATTTTATTTATGTTGTATTTATTTAGGATATTTTAATATATTTTTGTCTGAATATTCTTAAAGAAACAGTACGAAACATTTCGTGGGGATCAGAATGTTTTCATTAGTTTATAATCACCTGAAACTAGGAATCGTGTTTTTTGTTACCTCAGAATGAGCCCTTTATATCTACATAGGGAGCGGGTCCTCTTCACAGAGTCTGCCATGTTGCTCAAACCAATCACTGGCTCTAAAGAGGGCCTTTCGCATTTTTTATGTTACCTGATGGCAACCGTAGTTCTCCGACATGCTTGTGAAACTGCGGCAACGTGAGCCGCAGAGAGCAAAACCGTGGTACCGCCAGCAGCCATTCTTCCGTTGCTCCTAAAGTAGTGTAGTGTAAAGTAGTTATTATGGTAAGGATGGCCTCCGAGCGAGGCCGACGGCGTTACCGCGGTTTTGCACTCGGAGGCTCATGTTACCACAGTCTTAGAAAGAGAGGAGTGAGCGGAGGGGTACTCGGTTGGTTGCAATCTGCAACCACACCACTACATGCCGTCACATCCTACACACTGTACCTTTAAGAATTAAAAATTCATTACTCTTTGAAAGGGCGTACTTGCATTATTATTCTATTATATTGTTATTATTATATCGGTGGCATAAAATGTCTTAAAATCACAATAATATCATTTAAAGCAATTATTTCTGGGACAATAAATTATCGTATATGGGGTTAGTTGACACATGACTTTTTTAGAGACATTAAACCAGTTTGAATTATTTGACAGTATTATATTTAACAGTGTGTTTCAATACCTTATCATGTATAGATTTAATGTTATGTCTGTTTCATTCAGATGTTAATGCAGAGGTAAAGTTTACCATTTCAAATACAAACTGCAGCTTATTTCGAAAAAAAAAATATATTCAACAAAAGAAGTATCAAAACACTGACTAGTACTACTGGAGCTAAATCTCAAGACAAATGCCATTAGGGTTGGTCTGGCTACAACTTGACCTAGCAAAATAAAACTAGCTATCGTCTTCTCTTTTAAACACTATTATCAGCATACATCTACTTCATTTTTTTAAAAAATCCAACAAAGAGTAACAGCAGGAGTTCAAAGAGTAACAGCAGGAGTTGGTGGAGACCAAACCAGAGCTATAAAAGAGAGAATATTGGACTTCCATTCATCAGGTGGACACAGACACGTCTCCAAATAAATGCTGATGTTGCTCTGTGTCTACTGAATATTGAGCACCTGTTTGCTAACATGTTCTCCAAATTAACTTTAGGCCTACTGTATATTGTTATAATATGTCAGTGATGCATTTTCAGCATGTTTCGCTGTCCCCTGTGTGGCTGAAAATATAATGCGTATATTATGTGTTTGCAATGAAGTGAGATACATGAGCAACTCTTCAGATACCGCGGCATAGTCAGTGGCCCTACGCTTCAAACTGTGACGCTCTCCGGTACCCATCTATAGCGTCAGTTTTGGACGTGTGGGTTGCGCCATAATGAACCACAACAGGTTTCATTAACATACATCTTTTCTGTGTTAAAATGGTGAAAAGGAATTGCTTCAGGAGAGCATGTCCCTGAAACAATTCCCTCCCCCCACACACACACACTTGATGGGAGGTCGGAGGATTCATCCTACTTGCATTCACAAAACCTTTAATGTATCTTCCAAGCACCTTCCTCGTGCTGTCATCTCATTTTTAACAGCCAACCCTTAGCGGCGTACTGCATGGCTCCCTGAGCAGCCTGCCTCCGTGTGTTAGTTGGAGTCCCTGCCTAATTAAAACTGAGCAGACTCCGTAGGATACATGTAGAGTTAAAATGTCATGGAAAGTTTTGTCGCTGGATGTTGTTGGAGTGTTCCCCCCATTGGTTTTTAAGCCCTGCAAAGCAAAGTACATGGAGGGAAGAGGAAATGAGAGCCAGACAAAAGGAGAATATAAGAAAGGAAAGAGAGAGATGGCAAAAGAGAAAAGTGAGAAGAAAAGAGAGACAACAGGTGAGCTGATGATGAAGTGAAGGAAGATGAAGAAAGGGATTTAGGGGAAGAGCCAGAGAGGAAGGCAGGGGAGGTGGGAGAGAATACAAACAGCTGTACCTGGGGTTGGTTTTGTGTGTGTGTGTGTGTGTGTGTGTGTGTGTTTTGTGACATATGAGTCACCGTCTGCAGCCTGTTGTAAAAGCTACCTCATTCCCCCGTAGCAGTAAAAGCCTAATTCATGACGAGAGACACGGACGGGTTCACTTGCCTTTGTGTTAGTTGCTATCACTGTCACCAAATGACTGAATTACAGATTTTAAAAACGGTAAAAGTTCAGTCACATTTCTCAACTGTAATATACATTAGCATTCAGATGTTTGTTTTATTTCAATTTAATTTAACCAGATAAAATCCATTGCGAAAAAACAAAAATATTCTGCGATGGTGATCTGGCCAAGAAGGCAGCAATGTTAAAACGTGAAATGCACGTCAATCTCTACACAAATATCATATTATCTCCACACTGTTCATTTTACGGCTCTAATGTTGGATTCTGCAGCTTACTGCACATATAACAGCCGGGGAGGGGTATTCTGGTATTTAAATATCAGCATTGATGATCTTTAATTTTGAATAATTGCATGCATCTGTTCCTTTTATATACTTGTAAAAGGCTGTTTCAAACTTGACAGGAGTACTGTTGAAAATATAAACCAATACTAGAATGGCACTCGGAGAGCGCAGACCTCCGCCAAGATGTTTCTGTTTCAGAATATTGATTAATATTTGATCAGATGCCGTTAGGGGCACCGGTTATTAGAGCACAGAGTGAAAAGGGGCGGGACATAGGAACGGTCAATTAAGGCCATTAAGTGTGGAGCATCGGTCACTCATGTGAGGACTGAAAGAACACTGTAGGCTACAGGAAACCCACTCATACAGTCTCACACAGTATCTCAATTTAAACTCTAACCACCACTGACAACATCAAAGATCAGTGGTGAAGAACCCTCCTACACAGAGCACAACATCTTTTCAGTGAGGAGGAGGAGGAGGATAGACAGGGAGGTGCAGCACCAAAAGGAATGGATGATGAGTGCAATATGCTAAATATGTATTTGAAATTCTAATAACACATTGTAACATTTTGGTTTGAATAAAGTTGTTTTCTAAATATATATAAATTGTTTATTTTCACATGAATGATTATTAAAGTTGGCTGCAGAATCATACCTGCGGGCTTATGAAGAGGTCATTCACATTGTACATTGTACAAGTGTCCTTGAGCAAGATACTGAACCCCAGAGCACCTTGCATGGCAGCCAATTTACCATATACAGGAACTGTCCCAGCAAAAGCATGAGTAGATCTGACTATAGTTACTTTGTGTATTCTGTTAAATGAATATGTTTCTTATAGAATAGAATAGAAAACTAGAAGATACTTCATTATTCCCTTTGGGGAAATTGTAGTGTGTAAAACAATTAAACCTTCTTTCAGTGTCCCTAACCCCGGCGGTGTCAAACGGACTTGGGAGCAAAACATAAATAAATATGAGAACATAATTCAAAGCGGTAAGCAGGCTTACTTTCATATCTTGTAATCACCCACAGCATACATAAAAGTGCCGGTAGCAAAGTAACGCAAGGCAATCCATACAGTCCAACCATAAACGCACGACTCTGACGTATTTATTCATTTATTTTTTATTTGCTCACAAGTTTCACACACTCAGGGTTGCAGCTGAAAGAATAAGGCTAATTTTTGCATAATGTTATCATACAATCTGATGCGCACTGAGCTTTGATTGGTCAGTAGGCGTGCTTTTATACGAGTTGATCTCTTATTTCGAACATAACCTGCTGCGGAGCAGGTTAGGTGTTCAGCATCAGTTACCATGGCGATCTTTCCTGGTAAGAAGTGATCCACTGTCGGAGGACGGGAAGCTAAAAAAAAAGTGACCTCGCTAACCACAAATCGTGTTTCGTAGTACAGGCCTCAGGTCAGTTGTTATAATGAATAACTGATATTGAATGGTTGAAATTTTGTGCAATAACAGTTTCAGAAGGGTGTACAAGAAAAACGCCAGAAGATACAGCGTCTACGCACTGAAATCTGAATAAAACAAAAACATACGGATACATCTCTGAGTTGCAAGCAAGGATTGTGAGGACCTGCAACAGCCACATCAGAATTGGTGCGGACACAAGTAAGGAGAAGTCTAGTTAAGTGGCACACGTTTGTTTGGCTTCATCGTAGCATATTAACTTACCCTGTAACGGACTCATAAAACTGTATAAAAATATAAACTAGTATATTAACTTCATGTGTAATTTCCATGCAGCTGCTGATTTGGAATGATCCAGAAAGGACTTCACCATGCTTCTTCCAAACAATAAACGGAAGGTGCTTCTCAGGCAGGACCATGGAATTAGCACACAGGAAGAGCTGGAGCACACAGATAAACTCCCAGCTTTGAGTGTTCAAACAGACCAATGTTTCCACAGCTTATTCCGTCTTTATCCAAGTCAACTGTGACGAAGACGAATACGCTGTCAAAACGTTTGTCTGTTTGCACACTAAAAGCTGCAAGTTTACGATTGTGCACAAGCATTTTTTTCTTTCATTCTCAAGCTTGAAAAGGATGGCCAAAAATTTTTGTGTACATTACTAGATATTTATGTGTCATTATTGTCAGTGTTTTTACATTATTTTTTTGTTTCAAACTTGTAAAGTACAGCTGTCCCCTGTAATGAAAATACACATCAATTTAACCTGAAGTGGTAATGAAAATGTACTGACAATGCAAGGAAGTACTGTCATACTTATTGTATGAGTGCATGCTTATATGTATATCTTAAAGGTCCCATATAATAAAAAAGTGAGATTTTCATGTTTTTTTTATTATAAAGCAGGCTTAAGTCCTATATAAATACTGTGAAAGTATCGAAATGCTCAATCCACAGGGAAATACACACAGCCCGTATTCAGAAACTCTGCATTTGAAACCAGCTGTCTGGATTTCTGTCCATTTGTGATGTCACAAATATACATTATTTAGACCCTTTACACAGATTTGAACGTAAACATTCTAAATGTGTCCCAGTTTATTCCTGTTGCAGTGTATGTGAATGACATCAGCTGAAAGGAAGTACACATGGACTCAAGCTGTTGCCTAGCAACACAATTCTGTTGCAATTTCGTCGCAGTTGTCAATTGTCAATTCACATCGAAATGCGCTAAAGCGGAGCGTTTAAGATAGAGGATAAATACAGGTATATTCAGGCCGACAGTATGAGGAAAATATAGGGTTTTTTGAAAATTACAGCATGTAAACATGTTCTAGTAGAAACACAAAATACAAGTATGATCCTGAAAATGAGCACGATATGGGACCTTTAAAGAAATAAAGAAATATACACATATTTTTCAAAAATATTAAGTTAAAAAGGTGCACAATACACATTGTGCAAATATATCCTTTAAGTTTAAGACTTGTTTACAGTTGCTCTCATATCTGTTCACCATCAGATCTGCATTATTCATTTACTTCTATCTATCTTGTGTTTTCAAACTGGTTTCTTTGGCAAGAAATAACATATGGAATCTGTAAAAATCACGGACCTCTCTTGTTCCTCATTGTTTCCTCCATGGCAGAGTATGTGATTAAGAATTTCCATGTGATGTTAGATGTTGTGATATGTTAACTGTGTAATTCAGTAAATAAATTTCTCTTCAGTTATAGTAAAAATCCATGAGTAAAATGCGTAGTGTATGGGTGGAAAAGCGGGGGACGTTTACACTGTGACTGACATCTTGACAGTTTAAATGTCACCTTGTTCTGCTTCAGTTATACTCATGTACTGTGCGTGTGTGTGTGTGTGTGTGTGTGTGTGTGTGTGTGTGTGTGTGTATATGTGTCTACTAAAAGAAATGTTTCCTGTCAGATCAAGATGTGGGGTTTTTTCAACACATGCTGAGCTTTCAGAGAGAAACTAGGAAAAAAAAAAATGTTTTCCTCACACACAAACAGCCACCCTGGCCTTCTCTCTGTCTCAGTGTGTCTTCAGGCTGGGTACCTGTGCCGTGCTATATTGAGAACAACTGTGATCAGAACCCTGATGTGAGCGTGGCCACCAAGTGTTTTTTCCAAGTGACATTAATAGCACAGTAAAATGTGTTTAATAAAGCTGAAGTAGGCCAGATTGGAGCAAATATGATTTAAAAAAAGTTATTTTTATAAAACGGTCGCTTTATCGTGACAGTAGTACATGAAACAGGTAACCTGAAAAAGGAGATTTTCTAAAGCCTGTAAACAGAGCCATGAGGAGGTGCAGAAGTCTAGTTTTCTCTCAGAACACTTGAATTACAATATGCTGAAAGGTTATTATGGAATTTTTGCCAAATGATGCCAAAAATATACTGCCTACTGCCACTTTAACAAGGTAACATGTTGGAGATTTATGACGCTTCACTAATAACAAAACACATTAACTTGCAAATCAGGATTTGAGAGCAAGGACCTAAATACGCTCAGTTTTAAAGGTTTGACGAAAAACAATCGCTAGTTTTCTTCATTTACCGGCATGTGTTATTGTTGTGACGTTTTCTCAGAGAGGAGTAAGTTACAGGGCGCTGTCTGACACACACACACACACACACACACACACACACAGAGACAGACCTGTCAGGTGCACTGGTACGCACCAGTGCGCACTCCACAGATTTTTGGTCGCATATGCAGCCAAAACGGTCGCACTCTGGAGCCCTGATATACCCGTTTGAATAGAGAGGCAAGCTGGACACATGTTAAATTCCACAGTAGTTTGCCCAGAATAAACCAAAAAAGACCCTTTATCTGTGAGTGCCAGTGATTTCATTCTTAAATTCCACAGTGATTACATAATACAGTAGCTCGCCCCCCACAGCCGTTTTTTTCTTTTTGGGAGGGTTAACTATGCAAGTGTGTTTCACACCGTCTGTTTCCACCCAATTCAACTGTTATCAGGCCATTAAATAGCCGTTATCAGTCGCTATAAGCTCCATAGATGTGGTTCAGTAGGGGCCTACTATGCCTAATATGTTGTAAAAGTGCAACTTAAAAGCACCATGTTCTAACATAAAACTGAATGAAACATCACGTTTTGAACGCAAACAAAAAGGCTTCCTTAGGATTAGGCAAAAAAAACAAAACAGTCAGGTTTAGGCAATAAAACGACAACTTCTTTAGGTTTAGGCGCAAAAAAACACTTAGTTAAGTTTAGGGAAAAACATAGTGTTTTGGGTTGAAATAACTACGTACACAAAGATAACTACGCTCGCTAGAGGTCGCTGTCGTGTTCTTTTATACCTTCTTTTGGTGATCTACAATGTGAATAGAGAATAAGACCTACTAGTGGGTGTAGTAGGCCCCTAATGACCCACATCTATGGGGCTGATAACACCTGTTTAATAGACTGACAACAGTCTAATCGGCTGCTCTTTCAACTAGGACTGTAGGCTGAATAGTTTGAAGCTTCATTCATAATGTTGACATTGAAATTATTATTAGGCCTACTGATAACTTATTGTGTGCAACAGCCACTCTCTCTCTATCTCTGTGCCACTCTCTGTCAAACACACACAGCGAGAGATGCAGTGCTCAGTTTTCAGTCCAAAAGTCAAAATGTATTAAAAAAAAGATTGATGTAATCATTTCCAAAATTCACAACATGTTTTTAATTAACGAAATATTCGGCTTCAATCCATATCTGTTGCCGTTTAAACAGCAACCAATTTGATCCTTTGTCGCCCGGGGACCCAATCCATGCCGCTAACAATCATGCCGTTTTGTGAGTTGTTGAGTTAAGAGAAAATGTATAAACTTTATAAACTTTGCCTGATAAATTTGTGATTATTCGTGCCTTGTTGTAAATTAAGCAAACGTAGGCTGTGTTTTTCCGGCCGACATTAAGTTATTTCTTTCTTTGGCCTGTGACGGTACCACTGCAGATAAATCAGCTGCTCAGATGAGTGCCGCACAGGAAGTTATTTCTTTCTGTGTTATTCATTCTCCTCCCGTAGGCTATTGCTTTCATTTTCATGTAGGTTAATTCGTTTGAATAACGCATCGCTCTTCTCTTCAGCTTTCATGGACAGAATAGACGGTATAATCAGTAACTAGAGACGTGCCTCCTTCAGCCGTCTCTGTATCGATGTTTTACAAAAAAAGCTTCAGCATAATATTTTCATGACCTGATCATTAAAAGTATGCTCTGTGTGAGAAGCACACTCACTCATACACCATTGCAACTGGTTTCCACATATGGCGCCATAGGGGCGTTACGATCAAGGACCCGGCATGGTCTCGGCACGGACCCGGCACGGATCGGCCGGGGCCCCAGCACGGAGGGTGGGGGAAATTCAAGGTGGCTGCTTCTGTATTTATGCTAAGCTTGGCTAACCAATTCCTGACTCCAGCTCTGTACTGAACACAGACATGAGACCGATATCTATCTTCTCATCTCACTCTTGGAGAGAAAGCGATTCAGCATATTTCCAAAATTTGTTGAACTGCTCATTTAACAGAAGGGACACACAATAAGAATTTACCCCAATTCTGTCAGCCTCCCTTCTCCTCTGTCACCTCTCTCTCTCTCTTTCTCTCCTTGTGTCTCTGAGGGAAATTGCTTTTATAATTGCAACGTTTATGATGCCAAGTATCCAGACGATGTTCGCATTTTATTCATGACACATAAAAATTCACTCACACACACACATAGCCAGCCGACAGTGTCCAGACTACTGGATCTATCAGTTCATTAGAGAAAGCTCCTTTCAGAATATAAACAGCACGGGGTGAGAAAGTGAGTGAGAGAGTGAGATATCTCTACGTAATTGTTTCTCTTGACAATTTGTCTTCTTTGACTGTGTCCGGTTCATTTTCAGAATCCCCAGTTAGAGATTACAATTCATTATTGGTATCTTTTAGAATTAGAATCTTTGGACGTTAGGAACTACTTTGCCAAAAATATCCCCCCAAAACTGATCCATCATCAGTCAATCTGTCAAATGTAATGTCAGTAGTTCCAGAAGTGTCATAGAGATCCCGTTAGCAGAGAGATAGCCTTAAAAGTAGGAAGTAGGGATGGCCCAACCTTTTACCACAGTGGCATCCGACTAACGAGAGTAGTAGTACAGAGTAAGTCCTTCCTTGCCATGTCCTCTAGCTCCACATGGGATTCCAAGACTTACCCAGGCCAAAAGGGATGTATAATCCACCTAGCATGTTCTCGCTCTGCCCCAGCATCTCCTATCAGCTGGACGTGCCCGGAAAAGGAGGAAGGGATCCTGATTGGAACCCAAAACTCACCTCAACTTTGCAATAGACGTTTCACTTCTCATCCAAGAAGCTTCTTCAGTTCGGGAAATGAAGAAGCTTCTTGGATGAGAAGTGAAACGTCTTCAAGAATCTAAACTAAGTCCGGTTGCTGCTGATTTAACCCTTACTCGGAAACCATGACCTGGATGACTGAGAACCTTCACAAACGTAACGCAAAGTACTTCACAAAATACTACAGACTAAAACGGTAAAATACAATAAATAATTAGACTGATAAATAAATAAAGCTCAATTAAAAGCCAGACTAAAAAGGTAGGTCTTGAGTTTGCATTTTAAAAAAACAACAATATCTGCTTCCCTCAGGTCCTCAGGAAGGCTGTTCCAGAGGTGTGGAACATAGTAACAAAAGGAGGCCTCATCGTGGGTTCTTGTTCTGACTTTAGGAATAATTAAAAGGCCACTACTAGAAGACCTGAGGGTATGTCTCTCTGTCTCTCTGTCTCTCCTCTCCAGCAGCATTCCCTGTTCCCCAGGGCCCCTCATTGCCATTTTCCATCCATCCACGAGATGAATATATGCATGCCAGATGCATACATACCAGCCCGTTTCCATCCATTCCCTGACAGACCATCAAACTTGTTGTGTTGCCTTGTTGTTTCTTGCCATTTAGTTTTGAGCTTTGGATCCCTGTAACCCTGTTATCCTCTAATCCTGGAACCTGGAACCTGGATCTGCCTGCCAGACCCTCCGCCTGATTTTGGACTTTGGATATGCCTGCCTGCCTGCCTCATGATTCCTGAACCTGCCCCGTCTGCCTACTTGTACCTATAGACCAGTGGTTCCCAAACATTTTCTGCAGTTTACCCAGTTACTAATATCCAATTTGTTGAAAATTCAAGATGTGTTTTCTCATGTAATCAAACGACATTCACACTTTCCACTATTTATCTCTTCTCCCACACACAGCATCTAATCACTAATCTGTGTGTTCTATATTTAGCCCAATCAGGTAGCTCCTATCATCCACTCCTGATATGAAGAATCTAGTCCACCACCTCCAGCATCAGACTTCTTTCAAACAATACTGCAGTGATGTGCAAATGTGGGGGAAATAAATCCTCTTCTAAGAGTTTTTGTCACGATCGTCGCTGCATAGACTTGCTGAATTTACAGTAGTTATTAGGGGTGTAACGATACGTTCTTACAACAATATGATTTCCATGGTTCCGATACGATTCAAGGACGATATTTGGCTCATCTAGAGCGATACGATTCAATGATTTGAAATCGATACAGTAGCTTTTTTTTGCCAAAATTTCAATCAGTGTGACTGTGAAATAAATATCTGATACTGGACAGTGCAGGTCAGGATTCCTCAAAGTTTTTCTTGTAAGGAAAACAGTGATAAATGAATTATGGATATAAACAATTAAACAACGATTAATGGCAAATACATACACCTTTTATCTGAAAATAATAAAAAGTGCAACTGCAGGACCGGCTGATTCAGTTCTCAAGATACAAGGCAGTGCAATATTTAATAAAAAAATATAATAAACCAACTTCTATTCAAGTTAAATGAACAGTGGTTTAACCTGCTGCTTCTGTCCTCATTTTCAATATAAACGGTAGAGCAATAATACAGAGATCAACCGCTGATAGTGATCAAACAGCTTGGGACAGAATCATTCCTCTACAAACGCTGTTTAAATAATCTGCTGATAGTGATCAAGTAGTCCACCTACAGTGTTCATTTGGGGTCTTTTCATACATGAAAACATCTGTAGAAACATTTTAAAACTATGTTAGACTAACGTTATTTGAATTTCTGTTTTGTTTTTTACTTTACTCCCATCGTGATAATTTGCCTCGCGGACCGTCTGCTCTCCGGCTGGATACGTGAGGCTGATGCTGCGTGCACATAGATATCATGACGGGGAAAGGAAAGTCATTTTCTCTGAATGAAAAAACGACAGTGCACGGGGAAAGCACCTGTGGGTGAAGCCGCCCTCGTCAAGTGGAATGATACCGCCTGAAACTCTGCCAATCGGCTCCTCTGCATTCGCAGCACCGGCAACTCACGCAGACCGGCGCCCGTCTCCCTCCACGCCGCTACCGGGTGAGAGAGCGAGGAGTCCAGCGCGCCGTTCGTCTGCATGCACGCCATGGATGCGTGCTCGCACTGCAGAGGGCAAAGCTGGCAAGCTGGCGCATGTCTGGAGAGTGAACCGGAGTAACGTTTAACATTTCTTTACTAATAAAAGTGATAAAAAAACACTTTCATATAACGTTTGTCGTCCTTAAATACAAGGTGCAAATCCTTAGTATTGATACAATTGATTTTTGCGTTCCAAATCGAGTTTATATCGATATACGTCTCCCGTGAAGGACAACTTGCCGAGTACCTATCCATGTAGTTGGATCGTAGGAATATAAATCGATACATCGATGTAGTAGATGAATCGTTACACCACTAGTAGTTATATAAAGTAGAATTACCGCCTCACGGTTGTATGCCTCTGCCAGCCAGTCAAGTTGCAGTTTACATCCATGTCTGTCCAAAATTTCATAATTTCATCAATTTATCCTGTTAGACATATGTGTGTGAAATTGTCATAATTAGCGCATGAATTCTTGAGTTATGGCTTATGACCTTGACCTTTGACGACAAAACTCTAAACATTCATCCTCTAGTCCAAATGGATGCCAAATTTAAAGAAATTCCCTCAAGGCCTTCCTGAGATATTGCGTCCCCCTTCCTCAGGAGAACTATGACTCATGAGCCTGCCTGCATGAGATCTGAATAACCAGCACTTGGGTAGATTGATGTTTTCAGTCAGACAGGAACAATTTAATTCAGCCGATTGTGATTGACAAAGCTTACTTCCTCTCTTGGTTTTTTCTTCAAGGTCAAAATATATCTCTGTTCTTTTCTGCCTCCCACAAGACCCACAGGAGCACACACACACACACACACACAAACACACACAGCAGTGTCCAATGTTATCAGACAGGAGGGACTCCAACAGAGAGGAGGAGGAGGAGGAGGAAGCAGACAGTGAGATATTTGACTTGTCACTTGTCATTGACCCTGTCAGTTCCATCGTGACGACCCACTACACCTATTGTTTGTTTGTGTCTCTGTTTGGTGAGTCATCTGTGCAGGCTTCAAAGTCAAATGACAGTATGCCTTTGAAATGAACACACACACACACACACACACACACATACACACACACACTCAGCCCTATTGCAGTATTTCAGTTGGCCGTGTGCATTCCCTCAGTGTGTCCTTAAAACTGTGTGTATGTGTGTTTTGTTTGGTAATGTGCATCACTTGTACACTTGTGAAGTCGTGTTTCCATGCTTGTTCAGGCATGTGTGTGTGTGTGTGTTTGTGTGTGTGTGTGTGTAGGGGGGTGAGAGAGTTGTCAACTGCTGCAGTGAATGGAATGACATTGTAACTCCCACTGACGGCTAACCATTTACACACCTGCTAGGGAAAACACACATACACAGAAACACTTGGCGTGGCAGACAGTCACCTTTTTTTAGCACCGTGTTTCTTGCATTTTTGTTTTACTGACAGAAATATGAGAAAACGAGGCAGCGTATGAATGTGTGTAATTGTGTGTGTACTGTATGTAATTGTCAAATAAAATATTTTTATATTTTTTTGTGTTCTTGCCTGGATTTTGGTCCAACCACAGCATGGAAACTGCTCATTTGAAGGTTTCAAACAATATTCATTTAAAGGTCCCATATCGTGCTCATTTTCAGTTTCATACTCGTATTTTGTGTTTCTACTAGAACATGTTTACATGCTTTAATGTTCAAAAAACCCTTTATTTTCCTCATAATGTCTGCCTGAATATTCCTGCATTCACCCTCTTTCTGAAACACTCCGTTTTAACACATTTCAATGGAATTGCAACAGAATTGTGTTGCTAGGCAACAGTTTGGGTCCATGTTTACTTCCTGTCAGCTGATGTCATTCACATGCATTGCAACAGGAAATAAACTGGGACACATTTAGAATGTTTACGTTTAAAACTGTGTAATGGTCTAAATATTGTATATTTGTGACATCACAAATGGCTTGTTTCAAACGCGTACTTTCTGAATACGGGCTGTGTGTATTTCTCCGTATATTGAGCGTTTTGATAGTTGAACAGTATTTATATAGCACTTAAACCTGCTTTATAATGTAAAAGACCTGAAAATCTCACTTTTTACAATATGGGACCTTTAACCAAACGTGCAGACCAGATTATTCCATCTATCTATTCCAAAACAAAACTTAAATTTAAATGTCACCAGTGACACAAATCTCACCACACAACATACGGCTCTGAGCAGCTCACCCACCTTGTCTGTGCCGTTTGCCTGGTACCAGTTCCAGGTGCTGGGCTTCGGTTTGGTTTCCCCCATTTTACATGTCATCACCACATAGTCCCCCACATAGCTGACTATCGGCTTATCTCGCTCCTCAGTGATCTGTGGAGCTGGTGGACAACAAGGAAAAAGAGCATTTATCCCCTTTAAACATAGTGTAAATATTGATATTCATTATGAAAAAGCAGCAGGGACTTAACAAGCTGATAACAATACAAATGCTGGCTGGGAAATGTAAAATGTGATATATATATATAAAACTCAAGAAAGGATGTGCTCTTTACCTGCCAAAACAAATTCTATTTTTGCTTCACTTCCAAACATGCAGGAGTAACTTCCAAGGTTTTCTTCACTGACGATGCTGAACCTGTAAAAGCAAAAAAATAAATACAAAAACATTATGTCAAATTTAGGATTTAGGAAAAGTCTGTATATAATTTGTGCTCTTTTCATGAAAACATGACTATTCTGCAATAAAATGTGTTAATATGATTTATAATTGAATAAAGACAATAGTGGTAGCAACTCAATGTGCTTTACTTTCATGTCAATTAAATAAAGTTTTTATTTTGATTTAAATAAAGTAATTCTAAACTAAATCCAACTACCAGAAAGAAAGTATTATTTTTTTTTTTTTTTAACTTTAAACAGTTATTAGATATGGACTGGCAGTGCAATAAAAGACAGTTTTGAGACATCCAACTCAAGTTTTCAAGCTGCCGAACATTTAAAAATATGCATCTAATTTGTATAAAATCTAATAATAGATGCATATCATTAACTATTTTTGTAAATCAAATTTGCACACATGCATGAATTTGAATAATCAGTCCACACAGTGGATAGGGGCATCAAGACAGACAAATTAGGATAAAAATGCATTTTCTGGAGCTAATGGATGGATTAATGAACGCAGAAAGTACTTACACTCTTTTAAATTTATACTGGTCGTTCTCCAACTGCACGGTGACGTTCTCAACTTCATCCCCATCCTTTCTCCAGAACCCATTTATGTTTGGTAGCTTGTTCTGATTACCTGTCCAGGAACACTCCAGTGTCAGGTTGACAGGGTTTAACAATTCGACTTTCTCTGTGTGACTTTCACCTGCGTGCACAGACACAATGGAAAATCAGAATGAACAAGCACCATCACGACCTGACAAAACACCCGTCTCTGCCATAATACTACGATTTAAAAACAGTTACCTTTAAGAGTAAAGCTCCTCACTTCTGTTGGCAGGGGACTGATGGGAACCAGTGGTGGGGGCGTTGGACCAGTTGTCTCTGACAGGAAAAAAAAATATTATATAAACACTCACAAACCTAAAAATGAACACTAGCTGACAGTATTTATAGTAGAAGAGGCAATATTTTACGGGAAAAAAAGTTGTTTACTTGGGTGTTGTTAAATTGTTGGTAGGGAACAACTACTGTAAGTGGTTGTTAGGATATTATTGTTCATTGCTAAGGTGTTGCTATGTGGTTGCTAGGGTTTTTAGAGTAAGGGTTGTTGTCGGGGTTTTGACAACAACCCTTACAAGGGTGTTTCTATGGGGTTGTTAGTTTGCACTATGTTGTTCTTACATTGCACTAGGTGATTGTTAGGTTGCAATAGGCGATTGCGGTTGCACTAGGTGATTGCGGTTGCACTAGGTGATTGCTAGGTTGCTAGGTTGCACTAGGTGGTTGCTGTGTTGCAATAGATGGTTGCTAGGTTGCAATAGGTGATTGTTAGGTTGCTAGGTTGCACTAGGTGGTTGTTAGGTTGCAATAGGCTATTGTTAAGTTGCACTAGTTGATTGTTAGGTTGCACTAGGTGATTGTTGGAATGAAATGGGTGATTGTTAGGTTGCACTAGGTGGTTGATAGGTTGCACTAGGTGGTTTTTAGGTTGCAATAGGTGATTGTTAGGTTGCAATAGGTGATTGTTAGGTTGCTAGGTTGCACTAGGTTGTTGTTAGGTTGCACTAGGTGGTTGCTCGGTCGCACTAGGTGGTTGCTAGGTTACTAAGTTGTACGAGGGGGTTGTTAGGCTGCACTAGGTGGTTGTTTGGTTGCACTAGGTGGTTCTTAGGTTGCAATAGGTGATTGTTATGTTGCACAAGGGGGTTGTTAGGCTTCACTAGGTGGTTGCTAGGTTGCACTAGGTGGTTGCTAGGTTTCACTAGGTCGTTGTTAGGTTGCACTAGATGGTTGCTAGGTTACCAGGTTGCACAAGGGGGTTGTTAGGCTGCACTAGGTGGTTGCAATGGTGATTCTGTGTTCTTGAAATGTATTAATAATCTTCACATAACACTTTTCATACAAAGAGATGCAGCTCAAAGTTATTGTTGAGTCATAATCATGAAGGTAAAATATACACACGCTAAAACAAACAAATAAATAAATAAAATACATAATATCTCAAAGGTAGGATCAAATGTAGAAAAAGGATCAAATAAGATCCCATAAAGTCCTAATTCTCTTCCAATTTGCAGTGGTATTGTAATTATAAAGCTGCTATTTATTTTTTTAATTTACAGTATCACAGTCATACTACCCTTCAGATATTATAATAAAGGTAACGGAGTATAGCCAAAAGCAACGGTAAATGTCTGGTGAGTATAAAACATAATGCATTAACATTTAATTATGAATTTGTCACAGCTATATAAAGTCTTCTAAATCAGTTTTTTAATCCTTAAATAAGTAATTGATTTTGGCTTTAATGTAGAGTTTCAGTGTCCCGTGATGATATAAATGCTGTCTCAGATTATTTTCTACCCTGACATAATAAAAAATAAACATTGACTATCTGTAACTTACAAACCAAAAATGTGGAAGACACAGTAGTACATGATGGTGTGGAAATCCTATGACATTTTCTTCTTCTTCTCCTCACAAGGTTACAGATCATTTAGAGGGGAAACGAGAAGGCAGAACAATGTTTTAACAGTCAAAAATTAAACCCAAACAGTCATTTACTTGTATTGATGTGTCTGCAGGAGACAAGAAGCAGGAGGATCTGAAAAAAGAGCTGCTTCCAGGAGGCTGACATGGTTATTATCCCTCTGTCCTCTCTGCAGGCAGGTTTCTCACTCCTTCTCTCTGCCTGCTGCATCGTCTAAAAACCACCACCCTCCTCCTCCTCCTCATCCTCCTCCTCCCTCAGCTGCACAAGTGACGCAGCCATGATGTCACCCTGCAGCCTTCGGGTGGCCGACTCCATCCATTATTCAATCAGACAGGGTTCATATCTCGATGTTGCAGTGTACTATCCTGCACGGTTCTGCATGGACAGAACATGATGAACTAAATGTTGCTCTCTGTGTGATAAAAAAACATTTCTGCTGTTGTTGCTACTGTGGAGCTTTCTGCAAGGTGCCCTATGGTGTTACGTGAGAGGACATGACCTGCTGGCCCTCCTGAAAACAGCCAGGGGTGGAAACTAACTACTGCTACTGTAGTTGAGTTGCTTTTGCATACAAATTTGCTGTTTTTGTGCATAGGCTACTCTAAAACCAGAAATTCTGTTTTAAGTAGATTTTAGATACATTTAAGGTGGGTAGATTTCAAAACAGCCAATTTTCTTGAGCACATTTCAACAAAAAGAATCACATATCTACTTGAGCAACTCAGTACTCAGAGTGCATCTGCTCTGTTTCAGCCCCGTTTCCACCCCTAGAAACAACCCCCATAAGCAATATTTATAATAACACTGAGTTAAAGACCTTCATGCATTGCGTCCTGCATGCACAGGCTAAAAAAGTGTATTTATGTGCACATGAGCACACACAGTTCTCACTAAATCTCTTGGATGAAGGTTATTTGTTATCAGTTTTATTGGTGTGCTCATTTTTTTTGTACCATTCTTTTTTCTTTCCACATTTCATTACTAATTTCCGTTCTGTTTTTACATTATTTGTCAACTTCCTTTTCATCTTTTTCCTCCAGATTTCTTAATAAATGTGTTCCTCTTACAAGTAATCTTGACCTGATGTGAATAAATACAGCGTGAAAAGCAGTCTTGTAGTCCGCTCGTGCTGTATTCTGCAGGGTTTGGCAGTTTCTGTCACTGTGTGGGACATCCTGGCAGAGACACAACTCATGCTTTCTTATGTAAGGAGATTAATTCTGCCACATTGTCACATGCAGAAATGAACACATAAACAGTCGGACTGTGGAGCAGCACATTATGTCCGACCCACGGGGGAATGGACCTCAAAGCTCAGAGATAATGTCAATCAAGTGTGCAGTGGACATTTCCAAAAGTAGCAACATGAACTTGTGGGGGATAATAATAAAAGCGAACAGTGCAGGAAACTCACTGAGCGGAACTCTTTTGGAAAGTTATACGGTTCGCTGAGGAGCAGATGGAGGCTAAACAAGGAGGATCTGATGACATTGGGTGCAGCAGGCAGGGCCAGAGAGCTGGTGGAGGAGAAGTGAGTCCTAATAGAGAGGCCTTCTGCTGCCATCCTGAGGGGGAGGACAGATACAAGATAGAAAGACAGAAGAATAATAGCTTTGGGGAAAGTGGGTGGAGGTTTTTCACTTTCTCTCCTTTGGTTAATTATATTACAAAAATGAGCCTCATACAGCAACATTCTCTTAAATTTCTCTTATATTTTCTCTTAAGAGAAAAAAATGAGAGAAGTCAACTCCAGGTGCACTAAACGTTCTTAACCTTCCAGATCTGCTCTTACCCAGGTGTGCTGAATGATAAATCCCACTTGATCATAAATTGGAGGCGTGTGGCCGATTGTTTATTATTAGCATCAATTAAC
>CAKAKR010000469.1:0-11169 GCA_916700685.1 Adelosebastes latens | reverse complement strand
GAACCATGCTCTCAGGAAGCTCTGGAATAACACACGAAAAAACAAACATTTCAAGTTCTACACGTTTGAGTGAGTTTAAAAAACTGCAGCTGGTTTTCAGGCTTCATTCACAAGTTCTCATGTAGTGAGAAAACAAATGTCTTTTCTGTAACAGTGTCCTCAAGATTAACCTATATTTATTGATTTATCCTAAGACACATCGACTTTATGTGTGTGTTTGTTTAATTTCAGTGTTTGCCTGTACATCCACAAGCTTGTGGCTAAATGGATTATATATATCTTTTTTTTAATAGCTCAGAAATAGTGACACAAAAGGTCACCAGGAAAAGAAAAAAGAAAAAAGTCTTTGAATCTTAAAAATCTTATACAGCAACGATTCTCAACCTGAGGGTCGGGATCCCCCAAGCGGCCCACAGATAACTCATATAGATGATTGCAGGAATATGAAAGAAAATAAAACAACAATATGTCTGTTTTTCTGACTTTTCTCAACATTTTCTTGTGAAATGCTGGATACTTTCACCAATACAGGTCTCTTAAAAATCCTTCAAACTAAATACGTCTTTGGTTCAACTGCTCATAACTCATGTCGACATTAAACTACCTGTGTTAAGAGCGTCACAGGTTGACATTACTTTTAATGGGGTCACAAGCCAAAAAGACTGGGAACCACTTAGGGAACCATATAGGGAACAATCCACTGGTAGTGTGGTCGTCTACCAGGTTGTAATAATTTAGGGCTGCAACTAACAATTATTTTCAATGTTGATTAATCTGTTGATTATTTTCTCGATTAATCGATTAGTCGTTTGGTCTATAAAATGTCAGAAAATGGAGATGAAAAGCCCAAAATGACGTCCTCAAACGTCTCGTTTTGTCCACAACTCAAAGATATTCAGTTTAGAGGAGTAAAGAAACCAGAAAATTAATTAATTCACATTTAAGAAGCTGGAATCAGAGAATTTTGACTCAAACCGATTAATCGATTATCAAAAGAGTTGGCAATTAATTGAATAGTTGACAACTAATCAATTAATCGTTGCAGCTCTATAATAATCACAACAAAACTACCAGAGGAAATGTTATTTTCCTCGCTGGCTTCAATAAGCAAATATTTATCAGCTGTTGGAAGAGCTGATGATGTTGTCAATGGTTGTCTTTGGGAAGCCCCTCCGTGTGTTCAGGTGTGTATAAGAGAGTGATCGCTGTGTGTTTAATCAGCATCAACCAGAGTCAACGTTTGACTGAGCGTGCAGCACTGAGCTGCAGGGAGCAAATGGGGGATTCCCAGCGCAGTGATAACAAGTGCTGAACAAATATTTAAATATCTGTGTTATAAACTCACCGTGAGCCTTCGCCCACTGGAGGCTGCGAGCGTGAGCGAGGTCAGCACTGTCGCCGGGCTGGATGGGATCTGTCAGCGCTCTCCTCTCTGACAGACTGCTGCGGATCTCCAGGGCCTGCTTCCCCTTCGTAGCATCAAACTGACCCATGTCTGGAAACAAGAAAGGACAAATCACATGTTCAACAACAGCCTGGCTTGACTGTAACACCTCACAAAATATCATTTACATGAGTTGAAACTGGGTCCAACCAGACAGGGAGCACTGTGAGGAGCACCTAGAGACTCATATTATGTAGGTACGTTTAATTAACCCACCCTGAGCTATTATTAAAGACATATCCTGTTTGTATCCTAAACGTTATTAATAGTAATTGCATCTTACAGCAACCTCAAGTCATTTTCCTTCATTAGAAGCACATCTAAAAGGAAACTCCATTAGCCCACAAGGAAGCTGATGCACCATATTGACATTAATAATGCAAAGCAAGCTGCATTTAATTAACTTTATTAGCCTTCTATGGAAACATGAACTGAAACACTTCCTGTGGGAAACACAGCATCTGTAAAACAATATAATTCATAACCAAACACTGAAAAATGGTCTTTAAATTCTTCATGGAAATCTTCTCAGTCACAAATTAATTTGAAGAAATTAAGACTGCAGTAAATAATCTTACTTTTACACGTATGATATATATATAAAATTGTATTATCTATATCAGTCTTTCTTTCAGGGCTACATCATATATCATATGTATTATTGTATATTCTGTTTTCTGTTCCTGTCTCACCCTCAGCGACTCTGTCAAGCACCACAGTGATCTTCTCGTCGTCCAGCAGCCGCTTCTTCAAAAACTTGACAAACACACCGTTGGTGAAGCCGCTGGAGCTCAGCTCAAAGGCCTCGGCGTCCTGGCACCTGAAAAGCCCAAAAAAAAAGAATACAACATTATATATATTCTTGTAAACTAAAAAAAAAAGAGTATAAATTTAGTTTTGAGTGCAAACTTACGTAGCGTATCCAAAGACAATGTTGGCCGTAACCCTCAGGACGATGTTTGGAGCGCTGTCATCATGGATATTCCTGGAAAATTATACAAAAAAGAGATGTAAACCAAGGTGATAAATCCTGAACAGCCTTTTCCTTAAAGGTCCTGTTGTGGAATTATGCACAAAAACAATCTATGTACATGTTTATAAAAATAAGATAAGACCTTTGTTGTCATACCCGTCTCTCTCCCCTCACTTCTTTATTCTTAGTTTATTTATCTGCCTACTTTCATCTATCTAATAAAGGCAAAAATGCCAAAACAACTGTCGTTCAAAAGATTTAAACAAAAGGATAAAAACACTACAATGAACAAAAGGTTAACTTCATTTAGGTAACAAAACTAGAGCTCAAACGATCAGTCGATTAATCGTTTAGATGACGGACAAAAAATGAATAAGCTAATTGTTTAAGAAAAATTGACAACAGTTAACCTGTTCCACCCTCTCAAATGTCAACATTTGCTGGTTTTCTTAGTCTTACATGATAATTAACTGAATATTTTAGGGTTAAATGTATTTTTGGACTCTTAGTTGGACAAAACAGTAAGTTTGAAGACAACATTTTGGGCTCTTGGAACATTTTATTTTACTAGTTTCTGACATTTTATCGACCAAACGATTAATCGATTAATCAAAAAAATATATATTGTTAGTTGAACCCCTATAAAACCCCTTAACACTACAGAAAATAAAAGGTTTCAATGAAAAATAAGCTTTAAATGTATAAAATCTCCACATTCCCTTGAAGAACAGGGAAATTACTTTGACAAATACACTCCTGTCTATAGTCCTGCTGTACTACTCGCTCTAGACATTTCTTATATTAAAGAAAAACGTTGTTACTCAGTTTTTACCCTTGCTTGCTGTAGTAATATTAATATTTAGTATTATTTTGGGAGCAGTGTGGATCTGAACCTTACACTCCCTACTCATGATTGCTTTAATGTTGGTGATTAACAGTAGTAATTATACCTACATATATTCTTAGCTGCTCTATATACGAGCAAACTTATAAAGGACTGACCCACTGACTCACCTCTTCCTGCACATGTCCAGCAGGAAAACATTGAGGCCCGTCTCTTTCTCCTGCATCAGTTTAAGGATGCTCTGCACACACAGACAGTTGGCCGACCGGTACGGGTTTGGTGCGTCTACCGGCACCATGAAACTGTTCCCGTAGTTCTCATATCCGTGACCAGCGTAGTACAGCAGACCTAAAGAGGGAAGTGTGTATTTCAATCAACTAAAACACATTTCATACCATGTTTTGGTTGTCTAGAACCATCCAGAGGTACAGTATGTATAAACCCAACGTACCATAGACTCCCTTGTGAAGCAGCAACAGGAACTCGTCGACGGCGTTTCTCATCTCCGACTCGGTGAGGTCCAGAAGTGAAACCACCTGGAAGTTCAGCTGCCGCAGGAGGTTGGTGAGGTCGTACACGTCCACCATGGGAGCTTTGAGCTGCGGGTGGTTCTGGTAAGACAGGTTGCCGATCAGCAGCGCCACTTTGTCAGTCGCTGTGAGGGGACACGAGAATACTGTTATACTATGGGAGAAAAAACAACTCATATGCATCAATGAAATGTCTTTTAGAAATGACAAGTGAACCGGAAATTTAAAATAACTCTCAGGATGGTACTGTGATAGTGGTCAAGTCCAGTCTGCTGCAAAGTGTACTAATCCAAGTGAAAAATGCCTTAAAAATATTCTTGCTTTAATACAGTGATCCTCAATAACTGTGCTGTATATTTTCAAGTATTCTTCAGAATACATATTTCCAAATCAAATAGAAAAATACAAGTATTGCTTAAAAAAAAAAAAAAACCATGCAGTTACCAGTTGGATTTTCTGGTTGCCAACTTTTTCACTGTCAGCTTAATAAAACCTGCTGAAGCCAGGAGGTGGACAAAATAACAGAAACAGCCTGACTAACAAAAGATTTTTGAGGCCACTACCGATGTCAATATCTGAGTTTAAATATTCAATAAATATATATTGGCATTTCTTTTACATTAACACATAACATAAGAAAATATATTTTAATAAGGATCTTTAAAATTGGGTTATTAAAGAATTGTGACCAAGATATATACTGAGCGAGATACTTTACTATACTATAGCTAAAAAATTAAACGTTTCCAAGTCCTCTACAGGACAATATAGGGCTAGGCAATGTGGCCAAAATCTTCTATCCCATTACAGGTCATTTCATATCTCAATAACGATATGTATCACGATATAGCTTGTTTTCTGGTAATTCAATAAATAAATATATGAAATAACCACATGGTAAAGCCTATTTTTGTATACTCCTGTGTGAATTAAATACTTGACAAAGAAAAAGTACGGAGTACTTTTTCATTTTAAGAACTTTAGTGCAAAATGAACGTAACAGTTTCAAGTGAAATTATAGAGACAAAATAAATAAATATAGGCTTAGCCAATATTGCAATAGAAACGACATAGAGAAATATGATATCGTTTGACGATATATATTGTCATATTGCCCAGCCCTTGGGCAAACTATGTAATAATGACACCGCTTTTTTCTTGATGTTTATTGGCTTGTCTGCGATAAACTAATATCATAATAGTACCTTGTTTGTTTTTGTTGCAGCTGTCGGGGGTATTGAACCAACTTTACGTTACGCACTCAGGTAGTGTTGGTGAGGATTTTCTCGTGAACACTGAGTTTGTTTAGATATTTCTGCCTGCCACAATAATCCATCTCAATGTGGATTCGTGCCAACTTAGTACATGTTTTTGAAGTGTTTTTTTTGTGTTACTTTCACTCTATATCCTACTTTTTATGACATACATACTGTACTTGATATGATGCAGCAAGAAAATTCTCCGTTAATATCAATACAGATCTGTTACCGAACTTTACTCCAGTAACTCAGGTAGTGGTGACACAAATCCCAATTACAAAGAAATTCAGGCAGGAAGCGAGTCGTATTTCTTTGAATGCCAAACACAGTGATTATTTATAGCCGTTTGATGTCATGTCACCAGTCTGTGTCAGAGAGACGTTGATTAAACTCTGGTGGTATTTTTAGCGGTATAATTCTCTGGTGTTGTTTGACTAAAGTGTTATTTTGTCCACCTTTGTAGTTGCTGACATCAAGGTTCACATCATTATTTTGGCGTTTGTGAGAGAGGAAGTGACGGCTGACGGGACAAAGATCCTGATCGTATCAGATATAACAGCAACACGGTTGACATATATTAGAGGAACTGTCACTAAAATACAGCAGAGAACAGATGATTTAAACTTTTTGCATAAATAAATGTGTTGACAGACACTCACCATAAAGTTGTTCAGGAATACTATTTAGAAACAAATCACTGGATCCTAAAACTGCAAAGTCACAATAAAAGGATCAAGTTCTGTGTTAGGAAAATATATGTTTGAATAAGTATAAATACTTAATGGTTATGATTGCTCTTACCTCCCCCAATGGCGTAAACGTCATCTAGGAACCAAAAATACGAAAACATTACCATCATATAAGCTGAGCATGTTTACGTCGATGTTGGAAAAATATTTTATTGATTCGGGAAAAAATGATTAGTCAAAGAAGGGAAGTCTTACAGTCAATCGTCATGCATTCAAATCAACTAATTGTTGTATTAAATATGGAGATTATTTAGTGTTATTCTGTGGTTTTCTTATTATCAACGAATCCCATGAATTCAACAAAACCAACAGTCCGTGTCTAAATGCTGTCCAGCGTCCCAAAAGTTTCACACTAGTTCCTACTGAACACATTCAACTTCAGGTCACTAATATATGGTTTCATTTTTGAAAAAGTCTCTGTAATTTCCTAAAACAGCTGGGCACTGTCATTTTTAATCAAATGTTACTCAAACAGAAATAACTGGTGCCTTTGTTGGGGGACTATTTTCAGCTGTGGATCAATAAACAGTAGTGGTGCAACGGTTCAACAAGCCCACGGTATGGTTTGTGTTGCGGTTTTTGGGTCACGGTTTGGTTTGTTTTGCACATTAGGGAGAAGAAAAATACCCATTTCCAATATGTTTTAACTCCAAAATATATAAATAGATGGAATGATTGATAGTAATGAATGATATTTCTTTATTATATGAAGCCAAATCACTGATTTTATACATGGAATAAGGCAGTACGGCTCCTCTATGTATCTGGCACCTCATCAAATAATTATCAGGCTTGTATTTAATAGTGGTGCAACGCTTCAACAAGCCCACGGTTTGGTTTGTACGTCATTGAATGGTTAGGTTTTGCATCCCTAAGACACATTTAGTGCTCTAGTGAGTGTTTACAGCAGTAGCAGGAGGATCATGTCACCCAATGCAACGGTGTGGATAAATAATGTGTATTTCATAGTAACATAGAAGAATAAACTATATCTGGTTTTCATACACAAACAGTACAACGGCATTATGTTAGTAGGATCAACTTGGTTTTGGTCTTTTCATGGGATTTGTTGACAAATAAGACAAAGACTTCCTTCAATGTACAACTGATTGAAAGTAATGACATCAGTCAAATCAAAATCCATGCATGTGAAACCTGGAGATCAAACCCCTGTGAGTCTTGTGCTTGTTAGTGTTCATGTGACAATAATCCGGATCACAACCACCATGCAGTTAGAGGAGTTATGATTTACATTTGCATGCAGCTAATTGTTACGCTATTTCCATTTAATACACCGTTCACCAGCGCTTTCAACTCTACCTTCAGAGCACTCCATTGCCACTGAAATCTGGACAGATATCCTCGGTGCTTTCAGTCAAGAGCAGAGCAAATAATCACTCACACATAACGACAATGGACTGTAATCACAGTATCAAAATATGGGTGTGACATACCGATTACCACGTCGACTTCATTGGTCCACATTCTCTCGGTGCTGCTGCTGATCTCACAGCGATACCTGCCGTGGTGATCCTGCATCGAGTGAGGGATCTGAAACGCACAGCTTTTTATTAAGCCTTAAAAAAGTAAGATGCAGAAAACAGCCTCCAAACAGGTAGAACTTTTGAAACAGTAGCATCATAAATCTTCTCTCCTCACCATGAGTTTCCTCTTGGTTCCATTGGGGACCGGGACTCCGTTTCTGTGCCACTGGTATCGGGGGATCGGCCGTCCCATGGCTCCACACTCCAGCTGCAGGGTTTCCCCAACATTCAGCCGCTGGGACTGAGGCTGGATCACCAACTTCAGCCGACCCTCTAAGGAAAGATAACTCTGCCCTGGTGGTGGACGGAGAGGAGACATCATTAGTATATCATCTACTACACTCTCATTGGGAAAAAGAACTGGAGTTAGGAGTCACTAAATCAGAAATATGTAGTTCAAATGAAAAGAGAAAAACAACAGCATTGCATTTATAAACAGAGCTGCACACGGAGCAGTTAGACAAACAGCTGCAGCATCTTACCGCAAGACACGGTGACGTTCAGGACGTCCACCTGAGCCCACTGGCTGAATTCAAAAGTGTCTCCACAGTTGACCCTGCAGATGTAAAAGCCAGCGTTCTTCACATGGACCGGACTCATCACCAGGTCTGGAGAGAAGCTGTTTGCAACCTGAGGTGGTGAAAATATGAATCACATTTACATTTAATATGCAAAGTGTAACATAAATACAGTCCAGAAGAGAAACAGCGGTCTCCAATCTGTAGACAAATCTCATCTCCTTACCCCATGCTTCATATTACATAAGATGCATTGTAGGGTTTTAGTGCCCCAGTACGGTTGTCAAAATGCAGCTTCAGCTGATTTTCCAAGCTGAAACACAGGCTTCGTCAGAAATCACATACTATACACTACATACCAAACATGTGTACTATCGCTCAACATACTTTTGTGTGAATAAACAGTAGTATGTATCTTTTCGGACGCACTGAGCAGTAATTTAAGTCGTCACCTTCCGAGTGCCTCTGTGCCGTGACGTGAGTATTGTGTGTGTGTTTTTAAGTTACGTTAAGAGCCTGTTTAGACACCTGAAAGACTCGATTGATCTATAGGCTATTTTGGTTCCTCTCTGACGCCTCAGCGGACAAGTTGAATGTCTGAAAAGGAATGAAATGTTTGCACAGGGTGATTCAATGCAGAACCAACAGTATGCTATTCACAGTATGTCACCACACATTCCTTCGGCTATCAGGTTATTAAACTCAGACAGTAGTCATTTCACGTGAGACTTTTAATGACAGTTCCCTTACATGACAATCATATAACAATGTCTATTTATTACCTATTTGTTTATTAATTTATTGCTATTTATTATATTCTATTAACTTATCTGCTGTCTTTTAAGGACCTCTGTTTGTCAGTTTTACCGATCTGTGCTTAACAGATATAGATAGACATAACATTTTGGATGTTTGTCTGGATGTTGTCTGTGTGTGTTTGTGATAGGGTAAGCTGTGAATTGAGTTGCCCTTGAGTTGTCTGAATCTGAATCTGAATCCATTATTGACTGATAAACAGACATGATATAGACATATTTCTCAATCTGTGAATCTGCCAGTGTTTGTGTTTTGGGTTTCTGAGTCAGTAAAATGGAGAAGTAGTGAAGATTAGAAGATTACAAGCTCAGACCTGTTAAAGATGACACATTTAACTAACTACAGTTTGTTGTACCTGTAAATTTCCTTCAAGTCCTGAAGCAGCACTGTTTTAGTGAATAAATGTCAGGGATACGGATGCACAGTGATACAACTTTAAGGCAAAAATACTTGACAAAAGTATGAAGAATGCATCTCACATCAGCATGAACACGTCAAAGAAACAAACACAGCAGAAACAAAGAGGTTTTTATCACAAACAACTTCCTTTAAAGCAGTAAGTGTGTGGATGGGAAGAGGTCGTATAGCTCACCTCGTCCTTGCTCTTGAACCACTGGTACTGTACTGGAGATTTGCCCACAGCGTGGCAGCTCAGGCGAAGGTTGTGGCCGGATATAAGAGCCACCGACTGGGGCTGAATGAGGATCTGCAGGGCTGGACATGTAGGAGATTTTCACTTTGAATTCACTAATAATACAAATCTGGAGTAAACACATACGGATGTTTCTGCTTTCAAAAACCCAAACTGACTTAATCCTGCTTGAATGACAACATACTGTAAGCGTCAACACCATGAAGTGAGTCATGAATTCCCTTTTAAGCTAAAATACAACACACAGGACAAAGATCAGCCTACTTTGAATACCTGGAAATATGCAAACAAGCCTGGAGGCTTTTTTTACTGTACCTGATGGCTTCAGGCACTGCAGGGCCTCAGAGTTTCCCAGAGTTTGGAGGTAGTCGACCAGGTGACCCGCGGTGCAGCCTCGATCTCCCATCAGCCTCAGCAGCATGCGGCTCGGGCTTCCCTCCAGATCCAACACCCTCAGAGAACACATCTCCATGTCGTCTGAGCTGGAGAACCATGCAGGAGGTTCACAGCAGCACGTCATATTTCAGATATCAATGCAGCTTTGACATTATCATATTATCATCTAGATACTGTTTAATTGCTGCTCAGCTCTTGCCAATAACTATATGTGTGATTATCTTTTGTGAAGTTGTATGTCTAAATGTGTATCTTCCTGTAAATTAACATGAATATATTGAGAGCTACTGATGACCTAAGGCAAATTCCTCGTATGTGTCGTAGAGCTGCAACGTTTAGTCGATTTGTTGATTGACAGAAAAATAGATTTCTATAATTTTTCATGCAAAAATGGCAGAAAAATGCTGTTTTTAGCCTCTCAATTATGGATATTTCCTGCTTTTCTCTATTTTATATCATATTAGAGTGAATATATTTTAGTTTTGGACACAACAAGACATTTAAAGACATCGCTGTGGACTTTGAGAAACTGGGACGGACATTTTTCTGACATTTTATAGACCAGCATGTCATATTTCAGATATCAGAATCAACTTTATTGGCCAAGTATGTTGACACATTAGGGCTGCGACTAGCAATTATTTTCATTATCAATTAATCTGCTGATTTTTTTCTAGATTAATGAATTAATCGTTTGGTCTTTTGGTGATAGTATGATAATGTCTACATGGTGTTAACTTTATGGATTTATTTAAGTGCTTTGAGTACTTTTTTTGTATTTCTTCTAATTACGATTGAAGATACAATTATGATCTAAATGTAAACAATAGGGTATTAGCTCCAGCACAAAAATTCAAAACACAGGAATGGGAACGGTTTTCAATCCTAAATTCATTGACATATTTTTTAAAAACAAAGATTAACACCAGAAAATTACTAAATCTAAGTTATTAATATTTTCTGATGTTATATCTTTTTTTGTTAAATTCTGTTCTTGTGCGTTAACTTTCTCTCTCTCTCAATTTGTCAATTATATATGTTATAATAAACCTATAATCCATACAGTCAAAAACAAATAACAGATTGAGCCTTTAATTTCTGTTGCTTGTGTAACTGAACTGCATAATCCTGGAAGCACAGCTTCTCATTTTATGTAAAAAATGTAATGTATGAAAAAAAAATGTAATGTGTATATGATTTATAATAATATTAAAAATAATAAGAATAATTTATACTTGAACATTAATCTATTACATTAATTGCATTGCACTATTTCATCTGTCTTTTTAGATCCTTTAGATAATCTGTTTAGGTGCACACACAAAGTATTCTTATTATTATCATCACAAATGTCCTTTGTATCTATTATGTTATCTCATAATCCTATATATATTATACATATATATATATATATATATATATATATATATATTATATATTATAC
>CAKAKR010000468.1:0-22658 GCA_916700685.1 Adelosebastes latens | reverse complement strand
ACACACACACACACACACACACACACACACACACACACACACACACACAGTTGTAACTATAGACTGCAGGTTCACATTCGCTTGAACGGAGTAAACAAACACTCTCTAACTATATGCACAGTCACCGCAGTGACCCATTGCGAAACAAACTTATGGACCTGTATGCGACTTACTATTTATCATAGGGTTGAAAGAAAATATCGATACACATGAGTATCGTGATATTATGTTGTGCAATACTGTATCGATTCTCCAAAACATTATCGATTTTTTGTTAACGTCTTAAAAATCCGACAGCCTGTCATCAAGCTTGGCCGCTATTCGATCTTTCGGAAGTAGCGGGCTCACTTAAAGCTAGAGTGAAGTTACTGGCCTCATATGAAACTAAAACCTAAAGAATCCATGGTACCAAGCATGTCATACTAGCTTGTCGAGAATGAGCTGAAATCACACTCCAATGTTACGCCAAATTTTGGCAAGGAAAAACTGTCATGGCCATATTCAAAGGGGTCTCTTGACCTCTCACCTCAAGATATATGTGAATGAAAAGGGGTTCTATGGGTACCCACGAGTCTCCACTTTACAGACTTGCCCACTTAATGTTAATCACATGCAGTTTTTTGCATGCAGTATAAATGTTAGTTTGCCTATTGTAAAATGGTTTATTTCTGGTGTGTTCTCTATACAATAGACAGAGTTTTCCTAAAATTAAATTGGAAAAAAAATCCAAATATATCACCTTGCTTACAGTATCACAATATATCGCAATACATTGAATCATTACCCCTTTATCTTGATACGTGTCGTATCGCCAGATTCTTGCCAGTACATAACCCTAATATACATTATATTTAACTTTATTACATATTGGTCAATATATTTCTTCTGTGCAACACAATACACAAACTATTAAGTTTCTTAATTTCTCTCTCCACAAACATTTCTTTCTTTCCCCTCCAAATCCTTCATTCATTTGTGCAGTGACATTTTTTGCAAAGGAAGGGAAGTGGTTTTGCTTTTGAAAGCAATTTCAGTGCTGATTTCACCACTGTGTGTGTTCTATATCTAGTTCCCTGTGGTGCTTACAGCTGAAGCAACGCTAGCATGTATTGTCCTTCGAGCACACACGCTATGCTAAAGCATTATCCAGCTCTGTGGTGGTTTAAATTAACACTTAGGCACGGAGGTGAAATTGCTCTCAGTCTTATCAACATTAATTTGGTCCAAAAGCTTTTGCCTCAAAAGGTTAAGCCTGAAATAGTTCATTATTTTAATGAAAGACACAATATCTGAATCATTATGCAGGACTTTAACAGGTGACCTGTTTGTTTACAACATTAACATATATTATAGCGATTAGTGCATTAATAATAGCAGTAAGAGTAATAATGTTGACAAGCAATTATCAGGCAACTGTGATGAACTCTAAATTGAGCATAGAACGGATGCGTATACATTCAATGTTTAGATAACTATGGCAATGCTTTCTGTTATAAAAATGGCTTAAAGGGTCAGACACGTCACACACTCTGAATGGTATGCAAGCAGATTTTGAAATATGACTCTCTGAAATGTCTCTTTTTATAGGGATGTTTCTGTATGAAAACTGCTCTCAGTGAGGTCTGAAGAAGTGTTGAAACAATAAGTTGATCAATTTGTTGATACAAAGAAAATGAATCAGAAATTAATATTGATCAAATTCATTGTTTAAGGCATTTTCTCAAATGGCAGCTTCTGAAATGTATGGAATTGCTGCTTTTTGATGTTTTATATCATCGTAAACTGAAAATAAGACATTTGAGCATGTCACTGTAAGACTGGAAAGGATATTTTTCACAAATTTTCAGAAATATCACTGGCCAAATCATTAAAGAAGACGTCTTATGCTTATTTTCAGGTGCATACTTGTATTTTGGGTTTCTACTACAACATGTTTACATGGTTTAATGTTCAAAAAACGCTTTATTTTTCTCATATCAGCTATGCTGCAGCACCTCTTTTCACCCTCTGTCTGAAACACTCTGTTTGAGATCCTGCCCCCAAATTATTATGCAAATGTGTTACTTGGTGACATCACCACGTTACAGAAGAATTGACGGGACTTCAAGTAAGGCATTTCAGGCGGTTCAGGAGCAGTGTTTCTCTGGGGGAGAGTAACTCCCTTTGGCATGGATTTTGGGCTTTATAACTTTGCAGACCTTTTACATGCACAAAAAAACTATATAACACACTAAAGGAAAGGGAACAATGCACAAAAGCATAATAGGTCCTCATTAATCGAATACTTGAAAAAATCACCAGATTTATCAATTATTAGAATAATGATTACTTGCAGCCCTAAATGGAGAATATAAGTAACCAGAACATTGTTTCTGGAAAGAAATATTGCTGTTAGGAAAATAAAACCAAACCTGACCAAATAGCACTAAGTAAGTGCGATTTTGTTTGTCAAATTTAAGTTTCAAACTATACCTGTAAAACTATAGACATAAAAATGTCTCCTAAAATATTTAAAAATAAAGAACAGCCCTAAATTATTCAGTACAGCTATTATGTCTGATCTTAATCTTATTGTATTTTGGGCTCATAAACTTAACTATGAAACAAGATAACAAGGTGCTCATAACAGCATGTGGTTGTCAGACCATGACAGGAAAACAGTAAATAAATGGAGTAAAGAGTTTGATGAGGAAAAATGCTTATGAGACTTGCAAACTATTAACAAGGGAGTTGCAGCAGTGTAGTGCGCGTGTGTGTGTGTGTGTGTGTGTGTGTGTATGTGTGTGTTTGAGAGAGAGAGAATCACAGATGGGTGTAGGCAGGTTGCTGCAGTAACTGTAAGTTATTAGTCACCAAGGACTGAGGCTGAACTCAATCATTCGTCACCTTGAGAGGCTAAACAGTGAGGTAAACAGAGAGTCAGGATGTGCTCTAGTAGGCATCATCACTAAGATCACAGTGCATTATTGGCTTAGAGGTACGCCGCTATAATTACAATGCAAAATGACGGATACATTTCATCTAGCTGAGCCTGAAAGAGGTACACAGATTGATAAGAGATACTTCCTCCAAGGGCAGAGTCAAGGTTTTATTGCATAGCTTATTCAAATGAGTAAACATCAGCGTTAACAGCACTAACCTTAGACTTTCCTTCACATCTGTTTCCACCTTACAACACACAGTGATTAACTTGTGGCGTATGTTGAATAGATTAGGTTAAAGTTGTATTAATCTAAGCTTTTCTGGACATTTTTGTCACCAAACATAAACAGGCAGGAGCTAGGTTGGCAACAATCAATTTAAGTGTTTCTCCTTCTAAAAGAAACTGCAAATCAATCAAATCACGGAGGGATTTAGATAAACTCAACCGCATGTGAAGCAGCACTTAGACCTTTTTGAAGCGAGTACCAGCGCTGTTTCTGAATATGTTGGGGTCCTAAGTGACATCTTACACTGCCCCCCCCCCCCCTAAACCCAAACCACCATCACCACCCCTCTGGCTATGGCCTCAAGGCCCCCAGTCATTTTAATATCCCTGAATGAAAAGGAATGGCAAGGCATACGTTATTAGCAATGAAGTTTTTAAATAACAAATAAAGCACATTAGGAAAACCTTAAACTATTTACAAGAAAATGTTTAAGAAAATTAAATTGCACAAATATTAGTAAAAAAGAATAGCACTAATCCTTTCATTGTAAATTAAAAAAATATTCTACTGCAATATAAAAACAATAAATTAATATTTATTAGCGCTGTCAAAGTTAACGCGATTATAACGTGTTAAGGCAAATTCGTTTTAACGCCACTAATTTCTTTAAAGCATTAAGGCAACTTGCCATTTTTTTGCCATTTATAATTAACTTTCATGAACTGAAAACACACTGTGAAAGGATTAAAGTTGTTAGACGAAAACGCAGACAACTTTTTGGTACCGACCTGTCAATCCCAAGGTGGCCACGCCCTAAAGCATCCCCTGCTTTATGGTTTATTTGACTCTAAATGGGACCATAATTTTCTAAATGAACATCATGCTGTATTGAAGAAGACTTAAAACTAGCGATTGAGACCATAATCTCATGTTTACAATGTTCACTGAGGTAATAAAACAAGTGAGAAGTAGGATCATTTTCTCATAGACTTCTATACAATCAGACCTCTTTTTGTCCACTCGTCAAAAGTCACTCTTTCACCTAACTGTCATTCTACTGGTTTTACTAATGTTCACCATTTCCACCTCTAGTACATGAATTATCCTCGGGTGTATTTGTTAAGTATATATTATTTCTGCATCCATGTGAATTTTGCCTGAATAGTGGAGGAAGTTTCACATTAACATCTTCCCGCCTACTGCCAACAAAATCAAAAACACTACATGTTAAAAAAAAAAATAAATTGTCCCACGGGTCAAAGGGAATATTTAGTATCTTAAAGCAGCGCGGGAGGAATTTTTAGTGGGGAAAATTATTTTTTGACTTCAGTCATTGCGAATGCTGCGGCCTATAGCTGACGGGGCTGTTTCCAAAAATGCATCCGCTGTAAAACATTGTGTGGGAGTCCATACAGATGACACATATTGCATTATATTATAGTCAGCGAAGGGTGATATGCTGTAGAGCTTTTCATTAGTGACAACAAAAGAGTATAAGAAAACGTATAAATACAAAGTAAGACGTGTCTGATCTACCATCCATTTGACATATTAACAAAACAGCGGTGCACTTCTCATTTAAATGCTCTCTTAGCAGCATACAAGTTAAAAACTATCACTGACAGACACTAGATCTCTGAAACGGATAAAACATGAGTTGCAGATAACAACAGGCCTTTTGTCCACTAGGCTTCCCTTTGTGGTTGAAAATTGCTGGCAGGAGGTTTGGAAATGCAGGGATGAAGCACTTGAGTGAAGTGAGGAAAAAAGCACTGCATGTGGGCTTTGTCCCTATGACAACATCTCACCTATCCATCTGAAGTGAAAAATGCAGCACTTACCACTACCAAAACCATAAAATATTCTTGCAACAAACACAAAATAAAAGTGCTCTGAAAATGGAAATTGGGCATCTGACTTTTTCAAAAAGTGGGTCACATGTAGGTGTGCAATCTCCCTCCCTGCTGTAAATGAAAAAAAAAGTATTGCCGATGGGTGAAAAGGTCCAATAGACACCACACAATCTTAAACAGGAAATGGATCGAGACAAGCAGACAAGACTGGTTAAAAGGGCATTGTAGATGAAATTGATGAGCAAGACTGCTGAAAAAGTTCAAGCATCTGGAAATACTTGAAAAGTTGCATTGACTCATTAAAACTGTATCTATTGCCAGTGGTTTAGCAAGAGCCTTTTCGATGATTTTTGAGACAAAGGGTGGGCTAATTTAGATATTGGTCTGCAATTATGAGGGAGTGTTGGATCAAGGCCAGGTTTCTTTAAAAAGGGCCTGTTTGAAATAGTGTGGGAACAAACCGGAGGACACAGACTCATTTACAATATAGAGAAGACAAGGGGCAGTGACTTCAAATACTGTACCTCTTTGAACAATTTGGAGGGTAGAGTGTCAAGGCCACAGGAGGATAAGTGCATATTTGACACAGTGTTGCCAACTTCGTGACTTTCTCGCTAGATTTAGTAACTTTGCAGACCTTCATAGTGACTTTATTTCGAAAAGGTGACTAGCGACAAATTTAGCAACTCATTCAGACCATACATACATACAGTACATACAGTCATTCCCATGCATGCTGCTCAGAGTAATCGCAGTGACCGGCTATTCTGCCAACAGAGCTGGGTCTCTCCCTTTCTTCTCCTCTTGCGCCATGAGCAGGCAGTCAGAAGGTGTGGGGCAGGCAGGAGGACGCCGCTCGCCGGAGGAATTGGAGTTCAATTGTAGTGGGTTTCTATGGTTATGTCTTCTATATACTGTTTATAATACACACACACCTTTACATTCTTCTCTTGAGTGGTGCAGGGATGACGTAATTTTGTAGGCCAACCCAGAAGTTAGAATCACATTGGTTCCCTTAAAATAAGCTATGTGACAAAACACACGTTTTCGATACTTACATGTTTTGTTCCGTAAGGTAATCTTCACAAATGAATACCACTTTTATGATATTTGAAGAGTGAATGCAATCGCCAGAAGTGCATGGCTAATGTTAGGCTATAAACGAACTACACCACGGTCGCATAAACGGGAGTATACACAACGAGGCTGTAAAGGCGGACGTCTCAATGTGATGACGTTTTTTAGTCTCATTTAGCCACTTGTTAGACACCGCCTTTTTTATGACATATAAAAGCTTCAAAATTCGCAAGTGGGGTATATACTGACGTATTTTATATCGTAGGGTGAAACGTTAAAATCTCTTAAGCTTGTGTTAACCGCAGACCTTATTTCAGGCATCTAACTTAAATCCCATTCAAGTGGACTCCTTCAACTCTATAGATACTGATTTTTAAATACTTTTGCAGAAATAAATAGGAAAATTAATACATAGTTTAATAAAGTTAATAAATAATTGACTCTCTATAATACACACACAGCATCTATTTTCTCTGATTCTTCTGATATGTCGTTTATTTGAGCGTCTGGAGGAGTTATACATGAAGTAGAGGGTGTTATGGAGGCTTTGATAACCTTAACCTTCCTAGCAAAACAAGCTAAAAAGTTATCACAATCTTCAACAGAAGACGCCCAAACAGTTGAAGGATCAATGCTGTTAAACAGAACTCTGGAGTTATGCTTTTTTGCGGCTGTGATATTTTTAAAATACTTACATCTCTCTTTTTTGATTAATAAATCATAAGCAGACAATAACTCTCTCATATGAAGGAGGTAGATTAGTTTTCTTCCACCTTCGTTCTGCTCTTCTGCATTCTCTTTTAAGTTGGCGAGTATCATCACTTACCCAAGGTGATGGATTTAACTGCTGCCTTGACCTTGCCCTAATGGGAGCAATGTAATCTAAAACTGATGAACATCGGACATTAAACTGATCAACCAGGTCATTTACATTATGAAACTTAGTTAAGCTGCTACACTGGGCAGAGAAAACAGAGGAAAATCTGTCAGCAGATCTCTCATCAAGGATGTGAGAGTGAACTGTACGTTTTGGGGAAGGAGCAGCTACTTGAGGAGCAATATTGAACATGACAGATTTGTGATCAGAGACAAAATCTTTCAAGGTGAGGGAGTGAGGGATGCTGTTTCAGGTTAGAAGATTCACAAATACTTAAAAATTCGGATGCGAAACAATTACTGTGGTTGTCCACATAAATATTAAAATCTCCAGCAATACGATTTTGTCAAAGCTAAGAGCAACAGATGAAATAAAATCTGAAGAATCAGATAAGAAGCAATTACTGGGTTAAGGGGGTGGGCGATAAATATAAATACAGCACACAGGGGTGGCACAATTGACTTTGAACATCAGTACTTCACAACTAGGTGGTTTCTCCACTGAGATGAGGCTCCAGTTCAAATGCTTTTTTAAGAGCCACAGCAAGGCCACATCCACAACTAGTGAGTCTGGGGGAATTAAAAATACATATAGTGGGGGGAAAAAGATCAGAGAATGAACTGATGTCATCAGACCTAAGCCAGGTCTCTGTTAAAAATAGAAAATAAAAAATGTAGGTTGTAATAAATCATTTAAAATAAAGGTCTTATTTGCTAAAGATTTATGAGGGCTAAATTAACAGACATGGTGAGACTCATAGGTTGAGGAGCAGTTGTGATTTGCTGGAGATAACGGAAGTGATCCTTCTGATGAACCATTTGTTTAGAGTTACTGACAGAGGGTCTCCTACTTGTGAGAACTGGTATAGTGAATAAAACCAACCAGTAGCAACACAGATACTGAGAAGTAGGAATGTCACGAAAAATCGGAAATTGATCAAAATTAGCTTCCGATCTCGATCATCGCAAACAAAAACAGGATCGGCGAAGAAACATACAGCTCGACTCAAGAAATGTAACAGCCACTTCACTCATGGTTAAAACTATAAACCAGGACACAAATCACAATTTACTAACATAAGCCACCATGTTCTGAACAGACACATTACATTACCAACACTAAAAAAAGTAACATTTGCATTTTGGAACATAAAACGGTAAACTAGCACTCGGGACTAGGCAGGCATGATGGGAAATGTGGGCCGTCCCTGCACTTCCTGCATGCCTACGCCATTTTACACTGCATGAATTAGTAGCGGACTTTAGTAAGTTAGTTAGTTAGTTTCCTTGCTCATCATCGCTCTCCTACTCTTACTTGGTTTAACATTAAGTCACTGCATCTCCTGACAGAACAACACCACGGTTAAATTTCAGCCTCAATTTCAGCTCAACATTGTTGAATCAGAGCAGCTGATATTAGTAGCGAGAGCAACATGCTAGCGAGACTACCGAGTAGTGTCTCCAGCTCCGCTTGCTTTGTTTAAATCGAAAATCAAATTGAATCATGACCTTAAAAATCGAAAGTCAAATCGAATTGTGGATTTGGAGAATTGTGACACCCCTATTGAGAAGCCACTGATGCATACTAAATATGCGGCTAAAATTGTCACAGGATATCCTCCTTCCTTCCAGGGACCAGAAAAAAATGCATTTGTTTCCAAGGCTCTCAATCTTTTCTGCCAGAGTCTCAAAGTTCCACTTAACAGACTGTCGGAGCCTAGTGTCATTTGTGCCGATGTGCACAATAACAGTGAGGGCAGTCGGGTGGTGGTCAATTAGAGGGGAGGCAAGTTCAACGATGTCCAGGATTTCCGCCCCTGGTAGACAGTAGGTGATTCCATTTGGGACTTCAACAAATCTAATTATGGGCCTCAGGCTCTCCATCAATAAAGCCACCACAGACGGAGAGATTGGCCGGACCTAAGTGGGGGGGCTGTATTGACCGTGACGTCGCCCGTGTTGTTGACCACAGGCGCGCCCACACCAGATGCAGGTTTCACGTGGTGAGCAGTAGAAACATGGCCTGCATCGTGGGCAGATGGTTTAGCGACAGGGGCTTGCAACCCAGAAAGTGGGTCGGAGAGTTAGGACTTGGAGCCGAACGATTCCTGGCCCGCGGCACAGCCCCGAGTTTCTGTGCAGGCCGTTTTGCAGTGGGGGTCGCGTTGTCGGCTAGCTGCGCAAAAGAGTTTGAGAGTGACAGAGCATCGTCATCCGTGTCTGGGTCGAAGAGAGGGAGAGAAACCCTTCTCCTCTTTCCTTTACTACTGAAGCCCAAGAGACTTCCCTGTGAACAGAGACTGGACTGGGTGGCTCCAAAGCAGCTAGCCACTCTTGGTTTAGTCTGTTGCTGAAGAAGGTCACTGATGAGGCTTTCAATGGATGAAAGTTCAGACTCAATTTGATTCTGTATGATTACTGCTGATTTTCATAAAACCAGGGAGTTGCACTGGGGAGACCTACATAGTCCCTTTGTTCATGTGTGCAAACTGAGACGTCACTCATCAGACTTTGACAAAATGATGCATCACGCTGACAGATACCTACATTTCAAATTAAGGTGACACATTTAATGCTGATTGGCCACTAGAGGCATCGTTTGTGTCCCATTTACTATTGCCTAGTGGATTCCTGGAAGCAGTTAATAGAACATCCATTCAAATAGCATCGGCACTGAGTATTTTGCCGCTTAATGACATTAACTGCGTTGCTCTAATTGGATGTTTGAGACCATGGTTTGTTAATCACTTTTCTTTTTTTCTCGCTTTAACTGCCATCGTTTGTTCTTATACACACATACCACACACACCCTGTATTATGACATACATGTGAAGTCCTTTAGAAAGCCTTTAGTTCTTAATTGACTCATTGGTTGACTTTATTTTATACTGTATAATCAAGAGAACAGCAGATAAAAATAGTTTTCAACAACATCTGCGATCCCTATAGCAACTTTGATTACCTGTGACTCAAACAGAAAACAAAGCTTGTTTTTGTCTGTGATTTGACACGACAGTGCACAAAAATGAATGAAATGTAGCAGGGTAAATGATAGTGTTACACACACTTGACTGTCTTTATATCCGGAGAAAGATGGGGTAAATTATTCCCTCTGAAGCTGAGTGTGCCTTAACAGAAAGAAGAGGAGAAAGTTAATTGGCCGTCTCCTGGCCAACTGGGATCTCTATTCACTTTAACATGCAAAAGAACCACTAATTATAAGACACAATGCACTGCTATCTCCTGGCTCCCAGCATACTTTGCAGGTCAGACAATCAGATGCTCCCTGTAAAATCAAAGAAACACACACCACGGAGGAGAGGCTGTAATTAGCCTTCACTCTGCAATGACATGGTAGTCTGGATGTTTGAAAACATGCTGAGTGATACTATGAAACTAAAAGAGAGCAACCTTGTCTCCTAAAAGATGCATTCTTATACGAATAAGCAAATATCTTTTGTTGGGGAAATGTACTGTAATGTCACCCAGATTACATTTATTTTACATATAGAAATGTTGGTGCAATGTAAAGATATCGAGGAGTAATGTCTACCTGAGCAGAGAATGAAGTCATTCTTCCTCTCTGCGTGTCGTAATCTGCTTTGTTTTCATAGCCGGGCCGGCCGCGCGTTCATTTTAGTGCATGTGAGTCTCTCTGTTGTGCCCCACTAGCTAACACCGTCCCGACCCATGCCGTCGTCACGGAAGTGTAGCGCCCACCCTCCAGAGCTAGACATCATGGCTAAAGCAGCATTCTAACTCTGTCATGGACAGGAAACGTTATCATATTGCGGTAACGTGCGTTCAAGCCAGCCGTCACTCGCATCTTCGTGGTCAAATCAGTCAAAGCTACAACTGTAGAGCAGCAATATACTGACATTTATGTTAAATGCATTCAAACGGCCCCGATGGAGCAGACCATGGATGTATAAAGAGAACAGAGCTGACGGGAGAGCTAGCGACGGACTTGGCGAAGTTAGCAGAAGTATACACTTGTGACTACATCCGGTTTTCAAAATAAGGTGCTAACAAAGGGAACTGTATATACAAAATACATATATGGAAATAAGATTGATTGGATTATATTCAAGTATAAAACATTACATGTCCCTTATAAATTAAGAAGAAAATACCACTAATTTGTGAGAGAAATGTCTTTATTCTTTGATTTTTGGGTTGCTGGAAAAAAAAATATAAATAATTCCTGGTAATGACTGATATATTTGACTTCAGGACATCTCTGACTACATACATGCTGAAAAGCCAACATTTTACTGTATCAATGTAGATATGTGTATATAAGTGTATGATTCAACTTTTTCTCATTGTCTACTGTTAAAAAAAGTGAACAAAAATTGCAATAAATCATAATATCGAATGGCAACACTTACATACTTAAAAATCGTAATACATATCGAATCGTCACAGAAGTATCGCGATAGTATCAATTTGGGAGATTGGTTTATCGTCCCAGCCCTAGTAAAGACCGTTAGCTCTGTTGCCATTGTTTGCACTGTTCGTGCTGTTAGCACTGTTAGCTACTAGGATGCCAGCTTAACCGACTCCATGTTGAAAGCCCTGTGGAGGCAATACGTATGCCCTTAATTCAGTATTAAGCACCTTTAAATACATAAAAGACAGCATCCACCAAGCAGACATCTAATCAAAGTTGTGGAATAAAGTTTGAGCTTGAAAACTGAATCTTCAAAAGTGGACAGTGGACAAATAGCTATCAGGATTATGGGTCTTTGAGTTTGTAAGAAAAAAACCAAAAGAGCCAAGGTCAGAGAGGGATAAGGCTGGGTGAGTTTTTGTTTACCTCACCTGTTTAGCGAATAAATTTAATATTTATGAAAAAGTAAGCACCAAAGTTAAGAGATGTCACCCTTTTGCAGACAGGGAGTTACAGTGAATGTCATACTATTAAAGGGCCATCCCATCTGAATACACAGAATACAATGTTACTGAATTATAACACCTGCTCTCTTAACTGTTTGACAAACACCTGCACATTAATCCAAAACCTGCATTCTGTATCTATAGACAAATACGACGACCGATTTATGTGTTCCAAGAGCTGGCGGCGCCGCCATTACTACGGTGGCAAGTCGTAGTGACTCTACTGTCTGCTAACCGTGATAACTGGTGACTTTCAGCCAAAAGCATCCATGGTTGCTCTTAGTAACTTGTCTTAGTAAATGGTTGCTGTAGATAATAAACACAGATGTGTATGTATTTGAAATGGATTAAAGTCCAAATTAAGGCTTTTACAAGAACAAATGTTATGTTTGTATTTTTATACTGGGGAAGACTGCATGATGCTATTGAAAGCCCCAGAAAAAGCTGGTAAGTGGACCTCGAGTAAAGATTTTTTTTCGAGCAAACTAGTTTCCAAGGTTGAAAATGAACAGTTATGCTCAACCATGCGTATTTCTTATTCATATGAATACTATATAATATACATTGATATATATTCATTAGAAAGTAATTAATCCTAACTTTCTGACAGCATTCAGGAAAAATAAAAGTTCACCTCTGAGTTTTTGGAGATAATGGATGATGTCTCCATTTTATAATTAGCTGTAAAAGAGTTTCATCTTCGCCAAAGTTTGGAAGCGGAAACTTCACAGAGAAAGGTCACGGCTTTGCTCTTGACCTCTGTTAATCACAGACTTCCTAATGATCAGAACTAAAACAAAGTCTGTTTGAAGACACTAAAGCATGACTGTGGTAGTTACTGCTTCTGTACTTTGGCAGTCATGAGGTAACGTTTTCTTTTAATCTTAATGAATCTATTAGCGAGAACAATATGACAGAAAAATGTTGTTAATGAGCCCATGAAGAGCTGCCACTTGTGGGTCCTGACAGATGGTTGAAGAGACGAATCCATCGGGTGAACTGTGAGTGTTTGTCTGTATTTCCAATGCAAGGCTGAACTTTTCTGATGTTGAATCCACCCTTGAATTCCTGGTATTTGTCCATTAAACCTCATTCAATTTGTTCTATCTCTTTGAAAAAGCAGTTTGGCTCTATTCTATGGGTATTTACAGTAAGATGCATTACGTAACCGTCTTTAGCTGGAAATTATAGAGGATGAGAATCAAATTTGATGCATAATTATGTATAATTTATAAACTACTATGATATTCACTTTGATACCCCCAGACATTCTGCAACCCAACGCAAACTAGTGAGACACACACACACACACACACAGTTATATATTCTGTACTGGAAACTGGAACAAGCCTTTAGAGTATTGGTATTTCAATGTTTTTTGTTTGCTTTTTCACAAACAGTACATATGTAACAAAGTACTGAAATAGCAGCAAAATTAGTACAGTATTAGGTACTGTCTGGTGTAAAAATTACATTTTAAATAGTTGAATTTAAACCAAGTAACAACTCAACAAAAGGGCAACTAGGCAACAGGTAATGAAGTCTCCAATGCATGTATTTACTAATATATTAACCCTTTAAAAACGGACTGGTTTATGTCGGTCTTAAAATAAAAACCATGTTAAAGCATTCACTGTTTTTACAGTGGAAAGCTAAGTCTTCTATCTTTCGCCTCATCACATTGTACGCTCGTGATGACGTCATCATGTTACGTTATGTGTGGAACCTTTGCACTCATAAAAATGAGCAGATCTCAAAACCTTAAAAGTGCTCACAGTTTAAATAACTTATGAAGTGTTAAGAAATATTTTGTTAATGTTTCTAGATTTAGAAATCTTTTGGATCAATATGTTTTGTGTGTGTATTGAGTACTATTTTATGACAAAACATATCTGATTTTTTTGTTTTTTTGTTCATGACAACATTTCAATACGTGTAACAGTTATTATGGTTTATTGACTTACATAACCTTGTAGCTTAGGTTATACAGATTTTAGGGATTTGAGGCATTTGAAGAAACAAGAACACGTAAGAAATGACATCACAATAAGCAAAAATATCGATGTAGGCACTGGCGAACCATTTCTATTGCAGAGTTCAAAGGGTTAAATAACGTATATATTTTCAAGAGCCCCCACGGACATTGTATTATTTACCAATCATTGGAAAAGGTTATTTAGGCACATTCATTCATAAGGAAGATATATCCAGGGCTCAACATTAACCATGGCCCGGGGCCACAAAAAGTTACAGTGTGGCCACGAAACATCCCCTGTAGGTGGCCCCTTGTGGCCACCAAGTTTTATTTTTCTAAACAGTATACACGCAGAGGCCAGTTTATTGGGTACACCCAGCTATGTCCTTTAGATCTATGTCCTTTACACATTTAGATCAATGAGGGTAGACTAAAAAAACAGAAACACCTCTCAGTATAATGTAATACAATTCCACAGCATCATAAACGACATCCTCAAATTACTATAAATCAACGCCTCTTTAAAAAGTTTAAATAAAAACTGAACGTTGTAACCTTCATGAAGGTGGGAGTTAATATTATAATTGTATAAGACTGCATTAGTTTTACCTGGCTGTATCTTATAAACTGTAAACTGAGTGAATATTTGGGACACGCCGGTAAAGTTGGGTTAAACGTGGGTTTAACGCATATTTAGTAGACCTTCCACATACATCCGTCCCTCCTGTATTAGACTGCAATGTGGTTCAGCTTCCAGACAGGACCGTAATATTGCAGGTCAGCATGGTTAACCCCAGCTCGGAGGGTGGAGCTGAAATGCATATCATAACCACACAGCATGACACGACTACCCACCCCCGGTCTACAGAAAAGAGCCATACTTGTAGGCTGTGCACCTTTCCAGTGTAAGTGCTTTGTCTCATTTATTTTGATGGTTGGACTTTTACTTCCTCAGTTCAGCCCAGTAATTGCATTTGGACTCTAGTAGCTCTGTAGCTAGTGTAGCGTGAGTTGGCGCCAAGGTTTGGGCCCTTGATGCAAGCTCAGTTTGAGTAAAATTACAGTCTTCAGCCACCTGAGTCTGCTCCAAATGTCAGCAATTCACTGGCTCATGGAAAAGGGTGGGGGTGGGGGTGGGGGTGGGGGGGGGTGCAGAGTTAAATGTCAAGTAATGCTTTTGAAACTAATTGCCTTCAGTGTCTTTGGAGAAGCCACAGTGGGCAGAGGCTGATTAGAAAAGGTAGCTTCATGAATCTGACCACCTGATGAGCAGACGGGTATTGTTGCACTTTTATGGAAAAATCTCTGAGTGGTCTAACAAGAATGTAGCTGTGAAGGGCTAACCACGGTGCTCCTTTAGTGTTACAACACATTTAGTTTAATAGCTGCCTGGTTTTGTTGCACACAATTTGAGTATTATTCATTTATTCCTACAGTAGAGCTTTTGTGTCATGCCCTCTGCAGTGTACAATGTCAGCCTGACCTCGCTGGTAATTTAAACTCATTTGTACAAAAACAAATGTAATGTTTTTCATCCAATATGTGATTAAGAAGGAAGTGGACTGTGTACACTCAATCAGGAGTAAAATCTAAAATATATTTGTTTGTAAATATTTTCAGCTGTGGATTGTGAGCTGTGTTTGAGTATTGACAGCAGCAGGAATGGGATTAAACCAAAATAAACTGCAATGCCCATGCTCATTGTATAAATTAACATGACACCTATAGCGTGGCTCATTTGGGCTTGTTTATGTTGTGTTTTTTTAATATAATTTTTAGACAACAATGGCACTGAGGAGTAGAGCTGTTTAAAAAAATATTCTAAATTTGAATATATAATCAAATAGACAAAAAAAACATATTCAGTTATGAAAATGAATATCTGATTGTGAAAAAAACAGCACTACCGTGGCTGTCTTCCTTGCGTGCTATGAATGCACCACATGACGCGAGACACACAACGATACTTTCATAAATTGAAAATTAAATATAACGTTAGGTCAAGCTGAATGTTAAGCGTTATGTTACGTCATGTAAACAAACCACAGACTGGAGACGTAACTAATTAAAAGATTGGTGAGTACTTGCTATCTTCCGACATTTGTACTTTTTAAACAGAAAAATCACGTTTTATATTGTGATATTTACTGGAAATTACTTATAATATAGCCAACAGCAAGTAAAAAACTTTCAGGCAATGTCCCTCCAGCTAGCTGTCACCTTATTTAAGTTTTTGTAGTTGCATGAGGAGGTATCGTTTAGATAACTCCTCATTTCAACTTCACAAATCAACCGTTCCTCATCCATTTCAGGCTTTCAAAGCGAGGAACAGGAATAAAAAGAAACAGGGCGTCCGACAAAGGTTCAGCTCAAACGGTGCAACACGCTGGGCAGTGCTAGGTCGTTCGCGACCAGTAGGAACACGGTGTCATGGACATAATGTGCAAAAAGTAGATTTTGAATAGTTCAAACCAGGGTGTTTTTTTTAGAAGGAATATTCAAACGTCATTTATGGCCAATTTTGAGAGCCCTCGAGGAGTAAGCTTGTTGTTTTGGGCCTTTTAATTTTAATTATTGACAATAGGAAAAAACTTAGAATATCACCAGACTTGTTCTTGAACCCTAAAAAAGCTGAAAACTGAAGAAAATGAGCAGCAGCTTCTTTTTTTACTTTACACTGTCAAAATGTGTGCTTTACCTTTAAAAATAAAAAATTACAAATTTCCCTAAGATATATTTTAGTGTTACATTACACTTAAATTGTACTATTAAGACATTTTTGTTATCATGTCAAGTTTCCTTTTGAATAAAAAATACGTATTGAAGTGATTGACATGGTCAACACATTTGGAACAAAAACATTTCATGAAGTTTTTTTTTAAAGAATAACTTTGCTTAAAATTTAATTGATTAGAAAGAGAAACATCACCATCTTCTTTCTAGCTGTTTCTAAGCAACCACAACCTGGTTATGATTTCAAACAAACAAATTTAGGGTTGATTTATGAAAACAGATATCTCTGTTTTTTATTTTTCTAAATTATATTTTTGGTGTGCAATTTAGAGAATATCAATCAATCCGGTGATGGGTTATTTTGAGAAGTGATCTCTTTTTTTCATAAATCATGTTTTTTTATTGTGCACTCAAGGGAATAAAAATAGTGTTGGTTTATAAGAATGGCTTTGATCCGGGTTTTTTTTGCAAATTAACTCAAATTAAATCAATTAACTCAAACTAAAATGCAGTACATACATACAATTACTGGATACTTCTATGATGAAATTGTAAGATATCATATCTCAATATTGTGATAATACAGTACCATTAAAGTATGATATATATCGATTATACAGCTATATCTCACCTGGTAGAGCGATTACTGCAGCGGCCCAGGGTTCAAATCCGACCTGTGGCTCTTTGCTGCATGTCAACCGCTCTCTCTCCCCCTTTCATAAGTATCACTCTCACTATCAGGGATTGAAGGCATTGTAAAAAAGCCCCCAAAAAAATAATCTTTAAAAAAAAAAAAGTATGATATACTGTATATAGTCAAAAAAATAGATGCCACCAAAACAGCCTTAGTTTCACTGATGAAGAATATGAAATCAAAACATGAAGACTGTACTTGCAATTTCTCTAAAACACACCCATTAATCCCACTATACCAATCTGTTGATGTGCCGTGAGTCATTTCATGACTCATTTTAACATACTGTACTGTCGTCAACATGCCTACGGTACATGTGGTGCTTACATCAAGTGATTATATGAGTTGTTATTTTCCTCATTCCTCTTCATGTGATGTTTGAAAATGCATCACAACAATGATACTTTAAAAGTGAATTATTGTACATAAAAGCAAACAGGCCAAACTATACAAACAGAGAAGAGAGTTCAGCAGAAAAACAATATAAAGTGCAGAACTTCTGTTAAAGACACATTTTAGAAGCAGCCTTACGTAACTTTACCGACATTTTGTAAATAAAATAAATCAATGAATTTGAATTCTGAGAACACATACCACTTATTTGCAAATGATAAACCTCCACTTGAGCCTATATGATGTCAGTTTAAGGTGCAAGCCACAGAGGAAGTGAAAATGACTCACTAATGAGACAGTGACAAAAGTGCAAAGCTGCAGCCTGTTTTGGTGTCTCACATAGATCTGAAATGAATACCAATTTGGGCCCTTCCATGCAAATGCAAACCGCACTGAAATACAAGAGATTGCTTTTTCATCTGGCCATCTTCATCTCAATAGAGGAAATGATTTATTTTTGTGCAAATAAATTCATTCACTGAGAGCTTAATTAAACCAGTGATTCATGATTTGGGTTAAGCCCAACTCTCCGAAGCTTTCAGAAGAATCTCATTTTCTAGCACAACATTGATTCTTTTTTATTTCTTCAAATACCCCACCCTTTTCACTCAACTGATTAGTTTAGTGCACGTCTGACTCATGATTTCCTGTCTTGACTGAATACAGAAATCACAATTACGGCGAGGGAATCAAATATCCCCCCCAACTGTACTAATCACAAGAAGTACAAATCAGTACAAGGTAGTAGTGCAGTCCTGTCTAAAGCAAGCAGCAAAACACACACGCAAAAGAACAGGAGTTCTTAATTTTGTTTTATGATGGAGCATTACAAGAAACTGCCTTGCCATTGTCCTGGTTCTTTGGTGTTGAAGTGCAATTTTAAGGATGTTAAATTATACTTTGCTATTACATGATGAAATAATAGTTTAAACTTGGTGTAAAGGTTTAGAACAAGTGTTCTAGTAATCCTGTCTCTTAGATATTATATTTACATAAAACTAATGTGCAACAACAAATACATTTTGGATTTTTATAAGTTTTTTCTTCTCTTTCTCAGTCATTTCATATTGAGTATGTACAGATGCAGAGTCCCTATTCAATATTAATGTTGCATTAATATAGCATCATACAGCAACAACTATTTGCTATAAGGAGAAATATCTACCTGAGAATGAAGTCGCTCTCCCTCTGTTTGTGTTGTAATTTCGAGCTTCTACGTGCTTTGTTGACATCTGCACTGCGCTCATACGGCGGTCACAGCTGATAACGGCGTCCTGAACGATGGTGTTGTTGTAGAAGCGTAGCACCTACCCTCCCCAGGTGAACACTGTTATCTCTGCCAGCACTGTTGCCGTTGTTTTTTTTAATATTACATTTAGCACCTTTAACCAGCCCTGTCTCCTAGAGATTACATTTATTACAACTAAATTGCAACAGCAAATACTGTATGCCTTCCAAAAAACAACTGTAAAGCTTCATTTATATGTATGCATCAAGGGGATACATAGCCTACATAGTTTCTGTAGCTAAGTCGTAAGCTATGCAGCTGCCCTGCCCTTAACGACACATCAGGGCTCCCCATGGCTACAGAGACACAGCAAGAACTACGATTGGAATAGTTCAGCCACAAACAATATAAATTGTATATAGTACTCACATCCCCAGGCTCTCTATGGTCCTAGACAAAGTTTTCAATCGAATGACATGAAGGAGAGCAGAGTGCCCGAAAAATGAAAGCATGCCAGTGCAAACAGACATTGACGGAAGCCGAACGAAAGCAAAAAAAGGTTGTAAAACGTCCAAAAAACGTTCTGAAAATTCCTGTGTAACATTATCCAAGTCTCTTGTATCCATTTGTGAGCTCATGGAAATCCAAACACAACTAGTTTCACTGAACTATTGCTAAACAAAGCCTATCCGCCCCTGAAGGAATTTGTTGTGTCGTGTGATTACCCATAGGCCAGTCATCAATTCAAAGCACAAGCGAGTACAACAAATTCCTTGCATATACCATCAATCAATTTTTTTTTTTAGTACTGTATATACTATTCTCTTTACGAGGAACAGATCTCCATCTCTGTCATTTAAGAAACACAGTATAAAAACAGTGTTAGAAATGCGTTAGCTTTAACGAAACACATTTGCCCTATTCTTTATCAAGTGCATAAGCATTGATATTTTCAATACACTGCTGTATTTCGGTGACATTTTTCAGGTGCACCACCTCTCTAAAGAGCTGCTGTTAGCTTAAACGTGCATTTGACCTTCCTTACACTGTTCATGCTGGAGATAAAGAGAGGCTGTTCAAATACTGCCCAAACCTTCCTGGACTGCCATAGCAGAACTACACTGACATTACTCTCTCCATACAAAACACTATAAAACATAATACTAATAAAAAAACAATCTAAATATAGATAAATAACAACTCTTCAGCTGTTAAACTGATCTTATCTGGATCAGACTAGCAAGTGTATGATATTTTGTCAGAAAACAAATAATATATGTTGTCAATTAACATTTTACTTATGCGTACAGTATCAATATTTTCGCCACTTGCTGTTAATTAAGATCATTTCCTCATTATGTTAATAAAAAAAATTTAACCTGGGTGATGTTAGTTTCTACAAAATATATTTGATGTTGCAATTTAGATGTAATAAATGTAATTTCCAGGAGACCGGGTTGGTTAAGGGAAACATTAACATTGAATTGGGAGTCAGCAACTGCAAATACTCAGAAAGAGAGGAATAAACTTCATTGAGACATCTCTAAAAAAAAGCATTGTTAAATACAGGACGAACAAATCCAAGTATCCGTTATCTGTGCCTCCAGCTACTGAGTGGTATTCATTGACCCCTGTGGCTGCAGAGGATGCCAGATAGCTCTTCTGGCTTGGTGCTTAAGGGAGGAACAGTGATTGAGTTACACTCACAGCTTCACCATCTGGAAGGGCTCTTCAGACAGGCGAACAGCATCTCCCAGAAGACAGCCCTCTCCCTGCTGCTGCAGACCTTGAACCACTTCTGCATGTCTTTGTGGGGGAGGATATTCCCCTGCACTGAAGGCAACAGCCAACCTGCATACAATCATATAACAGGATGAAGACACTGAGCTCGCCCAGGGTCATGTCAGGGAGCTGATCCTCCTGGTCCACAAGCCATTTCCTGTGTGTGCACTAACAACTCAGCACAGTAGGGGATGGAGACCTCCAACAACGTCTATTCACCAGCTGGTGAAGTGTCAAGGCAGCACCAAGTGCTCTGAAGTTGTTAATCCATCCACCCCCTCACCTGACACCATCCAATCTGCACCTCTCAACAATACACATCTGCTCCCCAAAACAAAACAAAACCTGTGTCCAGAAAACAAGCTTAGTTGTCCGTCTGTGAGACACAAACACACTTGTGTCTCCCAGAGTTTAATATTGCAGAAGCCATGGCAGGTATGTGGGGCCATATCGATATTTCTGAGACATTCAATTGTATTGCAGTTCAAATGTGACCTCACCAGTGTGTGATGTTTTTAAACAACTGTGCGAAATGTTGATACCAGCAAAACTAGCAAGGTTAACTGAAATTCACAAAAGTGGATTTAATTAAAATGTTCCAAAAAATAAATTATGGCTTTTTTCCTCTCCCTTTTACAGTTGAGACATTCAATAAAATATATATTTTTTTTAATTAACATGATCATAGCTTTATAAACGACAATCATTTTGTTCCGTAATTCTATTGGTTAAACCTGCAGTAGGTAGAATATGTTTGGCATCATTCGGCAAAAATTCCATAATAACCTTTCAGCATATTGTAATTCAATTGTTCTGAGAGAAAACTAGACTTCTGCACCTCCTCATGGCTCTGTTTTCAGGCTTTAAAAAAATCTAGCCCATGATGGGACACTTTGGCCAATCACAGGTCATTTCAGAGAGAGAGAGCGTTTCTATTGGCTGTTCATTCAACGGAGGCAGCTCTCAATCACTCGCAAACTCCGATCAAACGGTCAAACTAGGCAGCGCTGATCAAATGTGAATCAATATTCTGTTACTGTAATGCCTTTTCTCATATTCTCACATAAAATGTTTTGATAAACTGTTTAGCTGTAAAATGAGAAAGTTTGCTCCGGCTGGTGGGCGGTGCTTGGTATTTCCTCAACTGATCTCAACATGGCTGCCGGGTATATAAACATAGAATTGAATCGAATAGATTGGCTCCATTGTCACCGATACCCGATCCAGCCAGTCAGTATCAGCCTGATACCCGATCCAGCCATTCAGTATCAGCCTGATATCCGATCCGGTATCCCTTAAAACAATCAAACTTCACACTACTAGGACTGCATTTACAGTGTGTGGTGTTAATCTGTATAGAATTATGTTTTAGGGGACAATGAAGTTTAAGTGGCAAGTTCACTTGCAATCGCCAATATATTAAACTAATTTAAAATACGGTCACATGTATTCCAGAGAAAAATGTTCGTGGTGCAAACAAACACCTTTCCATTACAAAAATTGAAAACAGGTAAAGGAAAAAGTTCAAGCAGGAAGGGAACCCAGAGCAATGTACTGTAGTACCGCTGCTAGATTAATACTTTTTGCTGAATAGACTGACAGCAAGTCACAAGGGGACCTCATTTACTGGAGGCCGAGCACCGGTAATATTTTACTATGCCCTGGGCTGTTGGACGTTTGCATTAAATATCATGTTGACTAGACATTTGTGTGTCTCCAGCCACTATTAGGAATGCTAATGCTAGCTTGACTGTCCACTTTTCACATTAAAGATTTTAACAGCATGTGTAATTTCTGTTTCAGTGCTGACCTCTATCTCACCATCATCATCCTGCAGCGTGATCGACAACAAATCAATGTAGACACACAGCGCGAGCCCTCCTGCAGCACATGCCCGCTGAGAAAGTTTGTTTATTGTTCGTATTTCCAAATTGATTTGCAGACAAAATAGTAGATAAATATGATGCTGTGTCCAGTCCCTCTGGCACTGGACACAGTG